>MOOZ01000019.1:330658-341699 GCA_002930495.1 Cecropterus lyciades | reverse complement strand
TCCATGGCACCCACGACACAGGAGAAAATCCTGCTGTGGGGCTATGAGTGTAGAAAGCGTTTATGTTTATAAATCCCTACTAATAATACTGTTGGTTGTATCAAAATAATATCTATGCCTGTGACAGTCTGTATAAGCTGTGCTGATTTTTATATCTATATGTACATACATGTTCTGTTGTCTATGGAATAAAAAGTCTCACTTCTGCGGTTAACATTCAAAGTACCAAGTCGTTTTATTTCAAATACCAATGTGAATGTAAGTTTGTTTGTAACTCTTTCACGCCAAAACTACTCAACATTTTATCATGTAACTTTGTACCCATATTCTTAGAGGTATTAAAAAAAACAGGATACTTTTTTGTAAATCACTTTGCAGAGGTGATTGTTTGTAAACGAATTTGAAATAAGTGCAACTTCAAAGCCTTCAAATTAATATCATATTGACTGTCTATCTATCTTTAATATTTATTTCAGGGCTTCAACGCGAGCGAAGCCGCGGGTAAAAGCTAGTACTCAATCACCCGGGAAATGCGACAGAATGAAAGGTTTTAATAGGGTGAAGAAGTAATAAAATAACATTATCAGAATAAGACATTCTACAATCATAACCCTATGGCGTTATGGATTCACACAAAGTTGAGGGTAGTAGACTTCAAAGCGAATGGATGGATGGAATGAAGGTAGTATCATCGTGAACGTAGTTTTGTGACTTCGAAGGTTGAAAATGAGGGTAGTTTTGGGTATTTTCTTTGCGAGGGTTGCTATACTACCTTATTTAATAGGATGACTAGGTTGTAGCTACAATCTAGACTTTCATTTAAATTGACTGTACTTAAGGTTTAATAATGAGGGTACTTGTGATACCTTCTTGAAGAGCGTGACGGTAAAGAGCCCGTAGTCGTTATCTTCTCGTAGTTGGCGTTCCAGTTGTTGAACATCGACTTTGAACGATAATGTTAGTTATCCTACCCTCTTGAAGAATTTGATAGTAAACAGGCTGTAGTAAATACCTACTCATGCTGTTTAGGGTAGTTTTAACCGATATTAAGGGTAGTTATAGTACCTTCTGGAAGAGAAGTAGTACCTTTACGGTGGAGTTTCATGAGTTCGAAAGTTGAGATGATGAGGGTAGCTAGACTTCTAAGTTTCTATCTGTCGTCTACCTGTACAGTTAATAATGAGGGTAGTTGCGATACCTTCTTGAAGAGCGTGACGGTGAAGAGTCCGTAGTCGTTGTCCTGGTGGATGAGCTGGGTGGAGCGCGGCACGATCATGCTCGTTATCTTCTCGTAGTTGGCGTTCCAGTCGTTGAACATCGACCTTCAACGGATAATTTATGGATAGTTTACTTGTGCTGCTAGTTTTTTTACCCGACTGAGTCAGAAGGAGGGCAATAATTTTCGAGCGTATGTATGTATGTTTGTTTGTATGTTCATTTCTTTGGAATGCGCTACAGTCCAAACGGCTTGTGACGTATGACATATCATTAGAATCGTCTCAGTTTGGAGTGACAGTGACATATAATAAAAAAAATGGCGCCTGCAACTTCAGGGGGAGGGGAAAAAGGGGGAGGAGGAACGACTTTTTTACTATCATAACAATATGGGTGTCAAATGAAACCTAGTGAATAGATCATTCTAAAAATATACATATTATAATTCTTTTACTTCACTACTTCAACAAAAAGTCATAAAAAGCGTAAAATTAAATACATCATTATGAACAAAAATAATCTTTTAAGCAGTCGGGTTCTTTGTTTTAATGTATTTAAAAATGTTACTAGTTAATAATAATGTAATTGGTCTTTTTCGCCCAAGGACATCAGTAACTAACTCCACATAGAACAGAGGTAAATTACAAACCTGAAGTAAATCACAAATGGTTTGCCTCTCCTAAGGACTAAAGTGGGTATCTCGTATGCAACAAAATACAAGAACTGTTTCACGTTGGAAAAAAGTTTAAGTGTGTAAAATGTTTATATAAGCTATAATATTCCACTTACTTGGGCACGATGACCAGCAAAGTGGTGAGGTATTCGCTGTCCAGTATGAAGTGTTCGCGCTTCACCAAATCCGCTAGATTGCGGGTTAGAAGACTCCCGCTGGAATACAAATTAATGATATTGTTTAGATTTATTATTAAACTAGATGCGCCCCGCGGATTCGCCCGCGTAAGTTTCGACGATGGTATATAGCCTATAGCCTTCCTCGATAACTGGGCCATCTAACACCGAAAGATTTTTTCAAATCGGACGAGTAGTTCCTGAGATTAACGCGTTCAAACAAACAAACAAACAAACAAACTCTTCAGTTTATAATATTAGTATAGATTGGAAGTAACAAAATATTAACTAACTATTTTAACAATAAAATACATAAAAAATATAATTTAGAATGCTGGTACATACTTCAGTCAACGAATTAGCCTTGCTATTCAACGAGGTAATGTTGCCAGCATTCTGGGAACTCATCCTAGGGACAGCAATTTGGACGCAGCTTTTTATATTTAATTTTGGCAATTTGTTTAGGTTAGTGTTTTTTCAATCTTTTTATGGCACGACCCCCTCGTATAAAAAAGCTCACGTAAAATAACGAGTTTTGTTAATCGTTTTTTGATATATCTATCTTAAAAAAAATACTGAAGTACCTAGTTCTCTCGACCTCCTACAGAGACGTCTGTACGGTCGGTTGGCCGAACATTGGTTTAGAAAATTATTTCTTATTTAAGGATCGAGTTCGTTAATAAAGAGTATCGCAATGTTTATTTTTATAAAATAAACCCAAAAAAAACAATAATGGAATAATTTATAACCATATAATATAGTCATGGAATCAAAACATAAAAAATAAACTTACAGTTTATTTTGTTTAAAATGATTAATAATTAAGGTTAATTATTATTTTAAAGTTGTTATACTTAAAAGGTGATATAAAAAATGTACTTATAGCTATGAGTCTACCAATCAATACTTACACGAAACAGACGTCTATGAAGACGGTATGGAACAATCAACATCAATAATAAAACCCCTAGCGTAGTCCCCTTAACATGGACCTTCGTGAAAAAATCTTGAAATAGGACATTTTTTGAAAACAAAAATAGCACAAAAAATAGTACTACTAAAAGTTCATACATATACAAATCACAACGTGTATAAGTATATAATATAACGTACTAACCGGTTTCTACACTCATAGCACCACATTTGGATTTTCTTCTGTGTCGTGGGTGCCATGGAAACACAAAGACAAATACACAAACACCCAGACCCAGAACAGAAATCTCAACTTATCATTCAGATGTCTGCTGTCTGGCCGGGGATCGAACCCGGCCCACCCGACCCACTGCGTGTCAGACCGGTATGGTGACCGCTCCAACCGGTATGGTGACGCGGGTCGTCAGTATATGAGTCAATGTATGGTTTTATACTTTTTTCTTATTTCCGGTGACAACGCAATCTATTTATTCCGGTCTAACTTAGCATACGGTAAAAAACAATCGAGAGAAAATCAACTTGTGTCTTGGGTTCCCTTAACAAAGCTATACCAATGGCGATTGCCTGAGATAATAAATACTTACGTCTGTTTCTTCTCCAAGTTCTGTAGGTTGCTTTTGAGCGCGTTGTAGGCGTTGGATTTCACCTTCAGGTCCGCATCGATCTGGCCCACCTTCAACCAAATGTATACACGTAAATAAGTAAAAGTAACAGTTAGTCTTCAAATTTTATTATTTTAAATAGTTTTATTTTTATATAATTACTTCAATTTTTTTTTATAGTTTGGAAGTAGCAACCGAGCATGCAGCCCACCTGATGGCAAGTGACTACTGCCGTTCATGGACCAAGGAGGAGAGCTATAGGAGAGCTGGCACCAATTTTTGGATTAGGTATTTGAGGCAAGCTGAAAACTTGTCTTATACCTCTCCTATTGTACCCCAACACAGAACTGCAGACCTGGCTGGTGAATAGCGGGGCTAAATCAACTCCAATTTTTTTTTAAATATTAATTTATTTTTTCCAAAAATATATTAGAGGCAATATGTATTTTTAATATGTTCTACTTTAATGTTTATAGAATAAAAAAATAATACGCCAGTCGATTTAGTCGGGGTTTTAACATTGCCAGAAGCGTGGAAAAATATTTTGCAAAAAGATATAAAAAACGTGTTTGAGTCAACTTGTAATTTTAATAAGATATTATTTATAACTTAAAAATAAGATTCTCAAAAAGACAGATCAGTGTGATTGTGATCAGTGTGACAGACAAGTGTCTTTATTGTACCAATTTTCGATGAGTTAAAATATATGTCAATTTTCGACCATTTATCGAATATTATTATACCGCGAGATTGTTTCATCATAAACTTTCATAAACCAGAATATCAAACGCACCTGTTTACTGATAATATCGGCGATGTTGCGAAGACTCTGCTTGATGGGATACTTGGCCATGTCCCATTGGAAACGCGTCAAGTAGGTGGGCAGGTCGCCTGCAACACCACGCCACTGTTACTGAGCGAATGATTAAGTTGCAGTCAAGTTGAAATTAAACGCCCGTGAACAAAGGGGTGTAAGTGTGAAATTTTCAATTTCAAGTTTTATTCGAAAAAAAAAAAAAACAAAAATCCAGAATTATAAGTTACTATAAGTTCATGACTTAGTATTACGTAATCACATTTTTCCGATGGTTATCAAAAAAATTCTTAAAAATATGTCATTTATAGATAGCGCTTTCAATATCGGCCTTTGTTCATGAGCTTTTAAAATTATATATGACATATCTACACCACATACTATTCGTCTATTTGTAAACAGTTATAATTTAAAAACAATAATATTAATGTTGTGAATTAAAACAGAATTATAGCCTAATGTTAAACCGTTATAAGTAAAGAAATAAACATTTTCAATTCATTGGTGTAAGTGCTGAAACTATATAACAAAACTGAAAAGAAAGAAAGCAAACTGAAAAAATAAAGTTTTTTTATATTAAAATACAAGGACTATTATTTATATCTATTGTCACATATCATGCAGTTCATACATTTACATAGCATGGATTCAAAATTCTAATTACAAAACAGATACAACGGACAGCAAAAAATTAAATGCATCATCTATCGTAATAAATTTATTGATTAAGCTTATTGCTCCGTTTTATTCTTCTCCGTTAATGATGAGACCCAGAGACAGGAAACTTTTTAAGGATCCAGAATAAATGTCTTATTGATTTTTTTATAAACATGTCTTTGTTTTGCTATATAGTGGGTTAATTTTATAAGGTTAGGGAATTTTTATGAATTAATGTTCAATATTCACTGTTCATTGTCAATATATTTACTTTATTTTTTATGGCAGAATTTTTTCTTGTTACGCGGATCTACGCCCGCACGCGTGTTAAAAATAGACAGCATAGAAGTTACGGATACGGATAGAATTCTGACGTCTACTTTATTACTGCAGCCGAAATAGGAAGCAGCCGAACATAAATGTATTGGCATGATAACTAAATAACCATCTTATAAAAACTTCAAGTTTTTATAAGATGGTTATTTAGTCAAGCAAAAACATTAACGCAGAAATCCAAAATGTATAGACATTAAGTATTGGTCGTGAGCTACATAATATTATAGAATGAGCATTAAATAAATATATAACGATAGATAATAATTCACTTAACATAACATGCATACATAACATCAAAAAAATCCTTATCGCATGCACAAACCATTCCAACAAAATTCATATTCTACTAATAATGCAAAAACTAGAATACATGGTATCTTAATCTATATAGTAACTAAAGATAGATATATATATAGGACATAAAATAAGTTACACTAAATATAATAAGGAATTTAAAAGGATTATCTTAAATTTAAATATCCCACCATTGTTCTCATTCTCTTCTTGCAATATGACAACCTAAAATTGGTATAGTTTTATCTCATTAATTTTCATAGGTATAGAAATATAATACTTATACATTTGTTACGCATCCACTTTTCTTGTTACCTGTATTATGTGATCATAAAAAATGTAACACCAGTACATATTACTTATTTAACTATCAAAAATCCTATGAGGTCATATAACATATATGAATAATAGAATTTTTGAATGGTCTTTCTTCTTGGCTGATAACGCTGATTTCTTACATATCTATTATGTAAGAAATGAATAAAATGATCGAGAAATGAAAATTACATCTATTCGTGAGTAAAAGATTGCGTCACATGTTGGCCATTTGTTCGAAATGTAACGTTTCTTTCGATTGGTACACATAAAAGTTTACAGAATAATATGCCAAGGCTGCTACGATCGCTTTGTATCGGAAATATTTATTAATAGCATCATTAATAATCCCATTTTTCTACATACGTTCCACATTCGACTAGAAGTGAAGTTTTAGGTATACTGACATAAATACAGGATAGTAAAAGGTTATACATATTAAAAGATAACAACATCAAATGCAAAAATTAAAAACAATGAAACATAGCAAAAGAAATAGTACCACTGAAAAGCTACAAAAACAATCACATCGTGTAGAAGCTCGTAACATATAATATAGTTTATTACTTCGTTGTGTAGCCGTAAAACACCGAAACACAAAGTTATATGAATATATTTATAAAAATATGCCTCGTGAGGCACCTACAGGGCAGTTGCTTATAAATATAAGTAATCTTTCTTTAATCAATTGCAATAAATCACAGAAACGTAACACTTTAAAATTTTACTGTAGTTATAAGCATCTGCCAAAGATTTGTAGCATTGAGCGGTCAAGGCCACATTTTGCAAGTGATGTGTATAGACGTACAAGTGGACGTACCTAGCATTACATAAATGAGGTAGCGTCACCCTAAACTTTTATGTTGACAATTGACATTGAATAAGACAGAAAATTCAGAATGGCGCTGCCAATATCAAAATGAATACCAGCGCCACCTGCTATTAAGATTAAATAATAAAACAATTCTCGAATACAAAATTACAAAATTCGTTTCAATTAACGCAATCACTGCCATCACAATTCCTACAAAATATACGAGGTTCGCGTGAAAACCGGCCATTTACGATATCTTCACAGGCAGCGCTTGGTGTAAAACGGCACCTTTTATCTTCAAATACAAGGAAACAAAGGTTCGTTTTGTATAACAAGCCTATTCACGTCTCTCACATTGCCTACTGGGACACGTAAAATTTGAGCAGTATTTGAGACTATCCACGTTTTTTTTTATTTATTTATAAAACTTATATCTAACATTACAGAGAAATTCGATAAACGATTGTTAATGCGTTATATTCAAGCGAGCTAAGCGTTCAGCCTCAAATCCCGATCAAATAGGACAAGGAATTACGGGTTAGGAGTGATTCGACTCCTGAACCTTGCGACAGGATGTGATGCGGCCGGTCCTCTTCTTCGTCATCGTCCCAGCGGGGCGAACTGCGACCGCTGGAGGGCTGCGAGTGGCCTCGGAGAGAGGCCTCGCATTCAGAATGGTCACGGTGCTCGCAAGGCCAGCAGCCGTGGTGCTCAGAGTAAGCGGAGTCGCAAACCGGTGACGTCGGTGTAGGCGGCGGCTCGCCCCCACCAGGATCCGCGTAAGAGTCCATGCCTGGATTCGGCAGAGTTGGTGTTGGTTTCAAACACGCTTTAGCCAGTTTTAACTTCGATTTAGTACGGTTAATGATCTGATCGAGCAATTTGCACTGTTTGTGCCTTGGAACTTGTGTTTGGAAATCGTTCGCTACCAACTCTGCAAAACATTACGACAGTGGTAGTTAAATCTTATATACTTGCACGTCATAAGCTCCTGTTTTTATGGCGATTGTAAAGCTATTTCGACGCTTCCCGCGTCCTTGCACGTCACGCGTATTGAGTGAAGCAAATCGTTATCCATGAAATGGATCATAAGAATATTTTATTTGAGTTGCTCTAGATTTTATAACGCCTCACGCACTGATGAAATTGGGACAAAATTATATGAGGAGGAAACAAAGTACAGGAAAGGAGATTAAATAAATGAAAGAAAAGAAATAATAGAAAAAAGAATTAAAAAGCTTAAAGCATGGACAATATGTAAGCTTGATATGGCTAAGCTATGAATGTTTTGTGAGGCAGTGATTGCGATCCCTCTATGATTATAATTAGACATTAATATTCTTAAATTTTAACAAACCTGTGCAAAAAGTACAATCCGTTGATAGACTGAGACCAACCTATTTTTAAATGATTACATCGACAACTAAGTATATATTGATTCAACACATTTAACGATATAAAAAAACCGTGGACATACTATGTGTATGTATGTAGATAGTAGCGATTATCATCCTGTCTTTACCTTTATATGTAACACTCTTGATATCTTGAACCTATTAATGATTACATTACATTAAAAGTCATTACGACTTCGTATTATGGAAATGAAAATATCCACAAATCATTCAATAGTAATTTTAACTTTACATGTTACCATAAAAGATTCCACTTTTATAAAAGATAATCCTATGGAATGATTTGTTTCCGATACTTTAGAAATACAACATACAACTTTACACTCATAAAAGGAGTCAAGTAATCATAGAACCAAAATGAACGTACACATATAATTAATTAACATATAAATAGATAGATACGTGTCAACAAATTTTATCATATACATAATTTATAGTCCCCATAATAAATAATTTGTTTATAGTTTACAAGTTTAATCAAAATTATTAAGCTCTCAAGAGTCGCAAAATATAGTAAGCGTTATACAAGCGTAGATTATACTTAAATCGTTGTATATTTCGAGGACTAATACTTTTATATATATTCATCGATAAAATATATATATATTTATATAATAATAAATAAACATACTATTGTATGTCGCAAATAATTTGTCGATGAAGCCTCAACATAGTAAAAGCGTTCACAATTTACACTCTATACATACAATACAATTATTACTCACTGCCGCAAATTTTTTTCCACTTTTCAGACACTGAAATGCAATTCCAAAGTCTAACATTCACAAAAATCTAAATAATCATCATATCATCTAAATACTATCAGAATATATAAAACTCACGATCCGCTACATGTAAAAAGAAGCGTTACATAAACTATAATGAATATATGTACATAGATATATCATTTTTTTGTCTACTATATAATTTTGTAAGTTTTGCGGTAGAAAAATATAATGTCAATGTTGTTTTAAGAGCATAAAATAGTGATTTAGGCGGATAAATTTCGGCGATGCTTCAGGCATAGCTTAGGCTCGTTCTTCTCGACGATAACGTTCCGAGTGCCAATGCAACATAAAATTCTCTAAATCACAATCCGTACATTCCCATACAACTATCAAGATTCCACAAATAGTAATATAATATGCAATAGGTGTGTGCGGTTCGAAATAGTCTCAAGTAAACGAACCTCACATGAAAAACAAAATAAAACACTGTCCACTCAACATTCGTAGCCTTAGCTTACAAGGGTTGTTGAGGATAAATCAATGAATCTTTCATACTAACACACGACAGATTAAATCACGTCTCGTTAAAGATTCGTTGATCTTTGAATGTGAAACAAACATGTGTTTACATGTAATGTGCTCCAATATATAAAACGTGAATAAATATTTTAGTTGGCATGATGTGTATTAATGTGTGATTATGCACATAAAATAAATAGAATATTTACATGTTAAAATCTCATTAGACACAAGTGTTGTGGCAAATTAAGAAAAAAAAATAAAAATAAATATGCAAAGTTGGAACACACAGAGTTCCTCTTGAACGTAGAGTTCGTCAGTGTGACCAGAAAAGAATAAGAAACATGCAAACTATATGATGTAACATAAAACGTATAAAAATTAAAATTAAAAATAATCATATAAATAAACCACCGAACTCCAGCGATAGACATGCTTAAATTTTTCGCACTACTCTGTGCTTTTATATCTGTTACCTCTCTACTCCATTTCATTATTCACTATATTTTATTCAGTTCCTCATGCTAGCAACACCATTGGTTCTTATTATATTATTTTTTAAATACAGTAGCTTTAAATCCTATTACTTTTTAAACATGCCATGATTTTCAGTCTAAACGTTCTTATTTAGTACATGCATCTTGTATTTCTTTTTATCATTTAATGTTATGTTCCTAATTCAATTCCCATTGGAATTTGAAAAAAAAAATCAAAAATTAAATAAATGGCACTAAACAAAATGAATTATTATCAGTGTCAACTTACATAAATTTTATTTGGGGGCATAGAAAAAAATTTAGTGCCACATTAATAGTGAATTCTCAAGAATGACAAAATTAGACTTACTGTTGTTTGCCATCAGGTTCTCATGGAGCTTGTCGCGTTGATCTTCTAGTACCTAAAAGGGATAAAAGAATATATTAAAGGCACCTAAATGATATGGTACTGAATCTAATACTGAATTCCCACGGTCCGTGATATTACCGATGTACATCGACAAGCTTGCACCAACGCACCGCGGGAAAAGCATTGAAATGACAAAATGATTTCAAATCTCAAGACCAAGAGTTGTTCATACACAAATGTATGGCGGCATCCCATGGTCCGTGATTCTACGTATCACGGACCATGGGATGCCGCCATACATCATCACACATGAAGTAATCAAATATATTTCTAATAGTTAATAATTTATTGGACGGAAACAGCCATCAATTTATAGAGTAAAAATATTCACAAAATTTTGGCTTAGACGCGTCATTACAAGCACTTATCATATTCATAGTATTCGTATTTATATGGCTTTATGTTGTTATATGGAATAAGGAAGGTTAATCACTCGATAGCCTCATTACTAGAAATTTGTATGTGGGTGCTGTTCCACTAATTCCAAGTTTCAACGTACTACTGTATGTTGAGAAAATCAAAGTATGCTTCAATTTGAAGTATTTAAAGACTCAACATCAGCTTCATTGTTAAAATGTTTGAAAATCAAAGAAATATTTTGCTAAGTGTAATTATCAATTATCTAGAAACAACTGAACAGAACT
>MOOZ01000019.1:291084-302957 GCA_002930495.1 Cecropterus lyciades | reverse complement strand
TTGCTACTTCCATACTATTAAAAAAAAGGCAGCAACATCTTCTTGTGCAACATTAACTCCACACTGCGGTCACCAACACGTATGCCAGGCGTGGTGACAATTGCCAAAACCCCCTCTTTAGGGGAGGCCTATGTCCAGCTGTAGACTTCAAAAGGCTGATAGATTAATAGAAAGTTAATAAGTTACCACTGTCAGTCGTAAAACTGCCTAATGCTGGAATATTATGAAATTATGAAATATTTGATAGAAGTTGTCTATTACCTTGTACCTTTGTCCATCTATCGTAGCTTGATAGTATATACTTCCTTTAATCCTTTGATATTTCGTCGTAAATATAACACGAATTAAGAAATGGTATTGGTGGTATTTATAAAGAATGGTCTCAATTTCAGAATGCTGATATCCTGGTTCTCCCTTCACCCGAAGTCTCATGCTCTGACAACTTCCAGACCATTTGCAACGTCGACAAATATGATGAGGTGTGTTCATTATTGAAGTCTTATAATTCGACTAAGGTAACACTTAGTTGAAGAACTATTTACTTGTACGTTAAAATATAATGAGAATTTAATCAGATTGAAAAAAAAAAACTAAACACAAAATCGATTGCGTTTTGTTATATTGGTTTAAAAATACTGATCGACAGTTCAATGTATAGTCAGAAATGCCTTGACTTAACAGTCGATTCGCGACAATTCATTGACACCGGTCAATAGGCGAAACTGCAAAACTATTAACTAGGAGATAAATCGAAAACGACTCTTGATTTTATGCGTATTAACGTCGACAGAATTGTTTAACAATACGAAATTGTACAAACACACAACTCGACTGATCTGATCTATAATCGATATTACAATTGAATATATGCGCTAGGCCTATACATCTATACTAATATTATAAAGCTGACGAGTTTGTTTGTTTGAACGCGCTAATCTCGGAAACGACTGGTCCGATTTGAAAAATTCTTTCGGTGTTAGATAGCCCATTTATCGAGGAAGGCTATAGGCTATATATCTTCGTCGAAACTTACGCGGGTGAATCCGCGGGGCGCAGCTAGTTTAGTATATCACTCATTGAGATGGTTGTTACTTTATATATAAATGCTTTCTTTTTACAGATACTCAAATCCGTATCGGATGCCGCACGTAATTCCAATTTGTATGTTGTTGTGCATCTTCTGGAGAAAATCCGCTGTCAAAGCAGATACGCAATCATTAAAAATAACTTGGTATTCGATAGAGAAGGATCTGTTATTTCTGTGTAAGTATCTTAATATTTAATAGATAAAGCAGTTTTTCATCATTATACGTATGCACTCTGTTCTTGGGATGTCCGTCTTGAGTGTCGAATTTTGAACCATTCAACTGCCTTCAACCTTTAACCAACCTTTAATTTCTTTAGATCTTTCTTTCCTTCGTCGGTGCTTATCTCGTAAAAGGAACCTATTATCCAAATCATTAAATTTAAATTTCAAATACCTTCAGAGATTTAGGCTCTGCCGTGATGAATCAGTCAGTCAATGAATGTAGGAAAGAATATTATAATAAACTATTTGTAATGCCCTCGATGACTTATACAAAATAAAGGCATTTCATTTCAATCAGAATTTGTTATTGATCTCTGTACAATATAAATACTAGAACAACCTCCAAATGACTCGTCTATATAATGAATAGTTACAAATTGCGTTTCACACTAGTGCAAATTTCACGTACCTCATACTTTTATTGCTCATTCATGGTAGCAAAATATGTTTTAAATTTTCTTCATTGGCTTGAAAGACTTGGGAGACTATGACCTTGGAGGCCATACCACGTCCAAAAAATTAACCCATTACCACATAAAAAGCCTTCGTCATCAACAACTAACCGACAGCTGGACATCGTCTCTCAGAATGACGTTTAAGGTCGTAGTCCACCGTGCCAATGGCTAAGTGCGACTTGGTAGACTTCACACGCTATATACTTTGAGAACTATTGACAGAACTCTCAGGTGTGTAGCTTTTCTCATGATGTTTTACTTCACCGTAAAGCAGTATATATATTTTCTTATACGCATATTATTTTGGAAAGGTCTAAGATTCATACCTCGATTGAGAGGCTGGGTTTCGACCATTAGACTCATGCTATCACTGCTCTTAATAGGCCATGATGTTTGTTAATTAGACTGCTTTTATGACACTTATCATCCTTCTGAATTAGTTACAGAAAACCTTTGCAAGGATCAGAATGCAACATCACCAACACTAATATGGCCACATTCACAACTGATTTTGGTGTCACATTCGGTCTTTTGATGGAAGAAGACTTGGTTCTCAAAAATATTAACGATGTGAAGAATGTTAACAACTTCGTGCTGATTGGAAAAGCTTCAATGAATATGCCGTTATTGTCTGGTAAGTTATTTTTAATATGTATGAATAAGTTGAATTTTGACTTCTTGGTGTTCAAGAAGAAATCCTATTCTGTTTTTAATAATTTTAATAATGAAAATGATTAAAAGCACAACAAAGCTTTTAATCATTTTTATGGTTTGGGTTTTAATATATTTCGTAATTTTCCAATGAATTTCTATTTATTTTTTAATTTCCATGTACAAGAAAATGTATTTTTAAGAACAAATACAGACAAAAATTGTAGGAATTGGAACTATTGCCAAAGTTATGGGTAATTTTAGTTTATTTTAAATGTTTTATTGACCATAACAGGTAAAACTATTTGAGGATTAAGTAAAACAAAAAAAATGTAGGAATATGTTACTTAAAATCTAATTATAAAATTATTATTTTTCAGCAAATCAATTCTCTTCTGCATGGTCGTATACCACCAATGCCAACTTGATTACAAATAAAGGCATCTTCGCTGGAAGAGCTGGTTTGAAGACTGGAAGTGGTGAAATAGTTGTAGTTGAACTGAATGAAAATGGCGGTGACGGTAAGTTGTTTGTCGAAAATTGTATTTTTACTTACAATTTTGATATCTTCATTATTTTGCATAATGATTATGATACTGATGATTAAAGGATTTAAAGACATGCAAGAATATAAGGCTGTTCTGTCATTTAAACTACGATTTTTCATTTCATGACCTTATCCAGGGGGGAGAGGAAGGGGGACTGCCCCCCTGAATTCTTTATATCTACTTACTGTCTACTATTGCCGATAATCGTTATTTTAAAATACTAAACAATTTTCGTTCTTCAACATTTGTTTTTGTCTTTGAGTTTAATTGGTTGACAATATCGTCCTTAACTCAATTCTTAAAATAGCAAACTTTTTCAAAAACAAGAGATTAGTATAGCTCTCATTTTTACTTACTTTCATCCCTCAATCACTGATTCAAATTATTTTAATTTTTTCCACAGATAAAACAACTATTAACATCGGTGGATCTAGATTGACGAGCTTCCCTGGCGAAGACTTAAGTCAGTACACGATAAAACCCATGAACATTGAAGCCAGCACCCATGGTTACCATCAAACTGTATGCCATGACAAGTTCTGCTGTGACTTCCACTTAAAGACCAGCTTGCTTGGTAAGTTACCGTTAAGTAGCAGAAAGTTAAAAAATATTGAAATTAACAATTGATGTCTTTGACAGATATTAAAAGTGATCGGTTTAATATTTTGATGCAAGACTGTGTTATTTTATAAAACTTACTTACTTTTTTTTCACTTAAACGTGATGATACATATTTTTTTGGAAATAATCGTCATTAACTAATCAAGAATCCAAATGACTGATTTAGATATTTGTTATGTTTCTGGATCTATATGCTATTATATAGCATATCCATGAAACGATGGTACCATTTCGAATGGCATTGAAATATAGAGCATCTTAGCTCGGAAGTCTACGAATATATCCATCCTATCGATTAAGGACGTTACAGCTAGCTGGATTTAATTTCTTAAGCATCGCTTGTACCTAATGTCCGTACATTGTAATTAGAAGACCCATGTCGTGTCAGTAAACAAATTATTATTCTATACAATGTGAACTAACTAGTTATACCTAACATAATATTGCCACGCAAACACGGTCCGTATGTGTCAAAATATTGTTTACGAACAATATGTTTTTTTTGACACCACGGTACGATAGATGTCTATAGATTCAAATACTACACCCCTTAATAACCTACAGTGTCTATAAAAGACAAACTGATACTGTTCGAAACAGTCAACTCATCACTTCTTATTATTAATCTCTCCAGGTACTCCTAAGGAAGTAAACTACGGCCTGGTAGTATTCAATGGCATTCAACATTACGATCGTCGTCACAGTATCGGTGTCCAAAGCTGTGCCGTCGTCGCGTGCGTGGGACTTTACAAACGCAATTGCTTTGTTAGGTAAATATATTGCAGTATAAACGTTATCTGTAACATTATATTATGAAGGTGGTAGAACTCTTTGTGGTTCGACGCCGGAAGCATCACCACCACGCCTATTTCTGCCTAATAACAGCAGTGTTATGCATTGCCTTGTTATGGTTTGAAGGGTGTTATAAGGAAGATATACTTATCCCAGGCGTTCCAACTTAGTCCTTAGGGGTAGCAACGCATCTGTGTCCAACCTCAGGTATCTGGGATTGACTAAAGACGTACATGGGCGGCAGTGCCACTTACTATTAGGTGGATGCATGTTTGTTTACTGCTTCCATTTTCCATATTATAAAAAAAGTACACCAGATGTCCTAATTTTAAATTTAATAGTAGCATGAAAGGTGGTAGAACCAGTAAAGTTCTTGAGAAAAGAACGATCGCTGCAGTTCATTCTAGTGTGAAGTAGTTCTTACGTTTTGGTGGAAGTGTGAGGATACTAGCTGACTTACATTTGAGGCGATCATCTTAGTCCTCTGAAGTAGTAACGTATTTGTGACTGCCATTAGGCTAAACTTCAATTCCATTCAGTTATAAATGTAAACCGTAAGTTCGTTTAAGACTTAAATTTCACAGACAAAATCTGTTAATCAGTTTTGCAAGGTAGAACGACTAGGGTTTGACCGGGGAGGTGGGGAGAGAAGAGGTAGCAGGTGATTTAGATCAAATGGAACCCTTTTTCTATATGAAGTTGCTTTTGCTTTTAATTTTATATAAATAAAATGTAAACAGCGGCGCTAAAGCTTGAAAAGCATATATATTTTTATAAAGAGTGCAAAATTTAAATGTCTTATTGAAATATGATCTCCTCAAAGTAGAACATAGAAGTGCTACATTACTGTTAAAAAATGTAGGCGTGACAATTATGCTGTTGTTATTAATCTTATAATATTATAATTAACGTCTAACATGTTATAATTTATTTATCAATTTCTGTATTACAGCTCGGAAAATACGACCAACATCGCCTTTGAAGAAATTTCCATATCTGGGAACTTCACGAAAAACTCTGCCCAATTCCCCATCATTTTTACCACAGAAACAGTTAAAATCAATAACCTTAACATTGAACAAAATTCTAATGACGAGAAACAAGTTACTGCTAAATTATATAAAACACAAGATGTTATGCGTTTTGGAATCTTTAGCAGAGATTATTCTAAGGACTATGAAAGTTTTCAATTAGAGAATGTTAACAAAACTGATGTGTTTTCTGAAGTAGCTGAATATATTTCAAGTGAGAATGTCCAAGAATTTTTCGACTATGTTTGGATAAGACTGAGAGTCGTCATTTTTGTTGTGTCCATCTATATTTTAGAAATGATGTGAATAAGATTTGGTTGAAGCAGCCGCTAATTGCCATGAGAAATCCAAGAAAGTAAATAAGACAAGGAATTCAAGAAATACAAGATTGTAACAAGGAATACATTTTTTTCGAAACTGTGAAAAAAATTAAGAATCACATTAAATTATGGAAAAAGAAAATAATTACGGTTTTTGTAAAATTAAACAATACATGTAATCTAAAAAGTGAACTGATATTATCGAATCGACTGAAGTTTTTAAATTCAATTTTAGTGAAGAGATTTCTGTTTTCAACTTTTACATGTTTTTGAAATATTTTGGTTATAAATTTTATAAGTTAGAATTAGGTTTTATAGTTTAGTATTTTGGATGATGTGGTAATAGATCTAGTATTCCTATGTAGAACATTTTTGTGGGTACAAATTTATTGTACCACGAAATATTTAGGATTGTAAGCCGGGATAATGTTTGTAATAATAAAATTATTTAAAGCATTTTCAAAAACTAACTTGAAAGCCTAAAAATATTTGTAGGTTTAAAATATGCATTTTTGTCATTTTAATATTTACTTATAAGATCATTTTGTCAATTATATTTGTGGACCATAGCTGCAGGTCAGCAGTCCAATAGTAATAGAACTAACTATAAAATAATAATTAATAAAGTATATGTTTGAGATATTAGGGAAAAAGTGTGTCAGCACCGACGCACGACTGGAGTTTACTCCTTAAGTGCGATTGTCTAAACAGGCACAATAAAATTGAATATTAATAAGTCACAATTGTTTTAAACAGCGTCATCTATGCGATGGATAAAAAACTGGAAGTAATATTCAATTGTTGTAAACAGCGCCATCTTTGCGACAGGTGAAAAAGGGAAAGGTGTGCATAATATGTTGCGCACCAAAAACGTAACGAGGTCATTCGATCACTAGATTTTACTCCTCATATGTTTCTCATACCGGGCGCCTTATATGAAAATGAATTCTTAAGGAACTTAACTCCAAAAAAACTTTATCTAAAATTTGTGAATGTTTTTGAAATGCATTTTATTTTCGAAAATTACGTCCATTTAGGTATCAATATATTTATGTCCTACTGCTGGCCTGGAGAATGTTCCACCATGTTGTTTTAGATGCATTTGGACGTAAAATGTGGGTATCAGTGATTAGTGAAATAATATAATACTTAATTGCCTACAATTAATTTTGAAGTTATTATGGTGTTTCAATAGATTTTAATATGTTACGGCGAAACTGTGGTGGTGATGCACCACCACAGTTTCGCCGTGACCACGATCCATGGAACTGAGTCGAAATATCGGCAAAAATAAATTCAAAACCGCATATCGTGAGTACCCGTTACATATTAAAATGTATCAATTTCGCGATAATATTAGTCTAAAATCATATGTTTCAATAGATTTTATATTTATATATGTGTAAGATTTCATATAGAATGAATATATACATTTTCGTGTTTATATCATGAAAATGTAATTAAGTATAATTCGTTTCATCTCATTTTTATGTATTTTAGTGACGTAATATTTATTATAATAATTAATACTTCCATTATATTTTACAACACAGTGTATTAATATAATTAAGTTTTAATAGTTATATAACTTTTATCACTCTCATAATTTCATTTTCATATCCATAACATTGTCATAAATCTGAATTTGTCATTTTTTTTATGAAATTGCAATTTGTTTTCTTTCCATCGTTGTAAGTCTGTCAAATTATTGAATTTAAAATTGTGTCTACAACTTCAGATTATTTCAACGCTGTGTTGTTTGAACCACCTCACGACTGATCACTGTGATATTAGAGTTTTATTGTATGAGAAGAAGAAATAGATTTTGTAAAATTTTAATTTCTTGTTTTATTTTTCATTTCCTTTCCTGTAAGATCTAATTAAATTTAAAAAATGTATAGAGATTAAGGTCCCCTTATAATTATATAGATACGTCCTTGGTTTTAACAATAATTTATAACCTAAAATATTCGTAAAATCACCACGTACGATTTTAGCAGTCAGTAGAAAAATCTGATTGCAATCGGTTCGTTCCTTTCAAACTTGCGACGCTTTCTTTACTGTCTTATTCCATGAGGTTAAAATAAAGCAAAATTTTAAGGTTTTTTTTTTATTTTTACAATATTCCGTTTACTTTGTCGTAAGAGTACTTAAATATAATTGATTGTTTAGAAATAAGCTATTATTTTTAAACAATCAATTATTTTTAAGTATTACAAATAAATTCATTGATTTTTTCTATCGCATATGAGCTAAATTCCTTAGCGATGTACGATGTATATAACTTTTCTTTCTTTGATCTCCATTTTATTTGTCTGTTAAATCGATAAGTTTGCACAGTCAATGAAAATGTCTGCAATAACTTCAGTTTGCATAATCGATGTCTGTAAATGTCTGATTTCTTAGTAAATGCACAGTCTATAATTGTATATAGTCCACTTTTCTAAGTCGTTTGCAATCAATCGTAATCAGTGTAAACTGAAGTACTTTGTACGGCAAGTGTCTGTAAATGTCCTTTTTGCATTTTTTGCACAGTCGGTGTCTAAATAGGGACTTTTGGTTTTATCCATGTCTATTGGTTACTCTGTGAGGACGCTTATGGTGGTCGTGGATAAAATGAACGTGGTCTTCATCATCCTCGTATAGCGTCTTTTCGATCCAATCCATAAATGCTTCCACCTGAAATTTTGGGATTTTGGTTAATAATACAATATTCAGATAACTGTTTCTGAAATAAAAATATTTTTTCGTTATTGCGTTGCTAGTGATGATTGAAAATTTAATTACGAATAATCAATTTAATGATAGAGATATTTTTGATTTATTTAATCTTTGTCTCTGTAATGAATTCATATTGTAACGAATACACGATGTCTGTTGCAAATGTTGATGAAACAGAGTTAGATATTTTGGGTTCTAGATATCTATTTTTCCTGAAATTAATAGTTATAGTAAGGGAAACTGCTTAGATAAATATGAAATTTTGTAGTAAAGTATTTTTTTGCATTATGCGGGCCCTGGCCCCCATAGACATTTGTAATCAACTCCAGATAAGTTTAAAAGCAAATTAATGCAAAATCAGCTTAAAACCGACATCCAATACTTTGCTACCTCTGAAGTAAGTTAAGACGGAATGCCTTGGATAAGTATGTTTCGTTTACTAAATCAGAATACAGCAGCACTTAATATATCGTTATGTTTGTGGCGGCGTCTTCTGTCGAAACTCAAAGGGTGACCATCATAAAATGTACAATAGTAGTGATAACTAAATACCTTCGTATAAACATCAGGTTTTCCGCGAGCGCACGGTATTCCCCAGGATACAACGCCCACTTGCCTTCCTTCCCTAACAAGGGGTCCACCGGAATCGCCCTGGATACAAAATAGATTTTATTATACGTGGAACAGCGCCCTGACTTACGCGACACTAGGAATACATTGACTAAAAGACAAAACCAAATTTACTTGTCAACTTTGTCGGGGATTAGTTTCGGAGGATATAGGAAGTACCTATATGTCATGGTATGGTAAGGTCTCCTCCGCATTAGTCATAAAAGTTTATAACAGATGCATTGCTATTTTGCTATTCATAAATAACTGTAGTAAATTCAATGACCCTAAGTATATGTGCTTCCTTCACCCTTCACTTGCTTTTTGTTCCGCCAACAAAAAGTAACATATGAATTTAGAGCAAGAGCGGAATTGATTAATTTTAATATTTAACGGATATTCGGGATATGCGGTTTTAAATTATTTTCTGCTAATATTTATCGTGGTCACGGCGAAACTCCGATGGCGGGGAGAAACCGTTAAAAAATTAGTGGTAGATTAAAAACTATCACTCTACGTCAAGTTCTTTTTCTTTAATATCGGCAGTATAAAAGTAAAAACCGTTTATTATAAGTACGTGGTACATATTAAAAAGAAACAAGAGTTTTACCGTTAAAATATAATATCGATGTTTGAGAATATCTCCTAGAGAAAATCTCGCGGTTTTTAGAAAAAAAATGGTAGAAAACCGTATTTATAAATTACTTTGCGAAAACTAGAAGTCGAGGGAGAGGGGGCTCTACTAGGTCACTTAGTTTAAGTACGTTCCCTTAGACTGCAGAAATTGTGCAGCGATGGTTCCATCCTAATCATAAAGCCTTCCTTAAAATTACTTACATGACAAGCACCCTCTCCAGTTTTCGTTAAAGCACATATCTGGGTTTCGAACACAGCATTGACACTTTTGTGTGCCTCTTTGCACTCTTCGAAAGTGATCGCCTTCAGTTCCAACTGCATCAGGTCGTTCGGGAGACGGCCTGGATACTGTTATCAAAACATGAGAGAGAATAAAGTAGTAAACGAACATTTAACCCATTCAACTCATCTGGTAAATAGTTTCTGGACATTTGTGAACCATAAATAGAAATCATGTCATAATTGAAGAGACATATGCCTTCGCACTTTTAAGAAATAATTTGGAATGTTAAGAACCATTGGCGAATCCAGGCTCCACGATTCAGAAGTAGGGGGAGGGGAGGTTTTGACCAGCCAAAGTTAGACTTTCAAAAAGAAAAAAGCTTTTCGGTAAAGAGAATACTGTATTGTTGTATTAAACTAAACTTGTACTGTATTAAAATAAACTTGTATTAAACTTGTACTATGTTAAAAATTGTCGTATGAGATTTAAGTGAGCTTCAGCGGAAATGCCCGGCCCGTCAAAACAAACGTTTTAATGTAAACTTGTATACACAGACATTGGCAATAACTGAAACTTCTAGCAAAATTAGGAAAGTAGCACTTACAGAAGTCGTCCCCCAACCAGTGAGCAGAAGATGTTCCCCTTTCTCAACTGGTTCATCATTCAACTCCACCGCGTCAACAGTATCACTGAACTCCACCTCCTTCTCCGTGAAGATGATGGCAATGTCGTTCTTGATGACATCGTCATCGTAGTTCTCGTGTTGTACGATTTTGCGAATGACGTACGCCGTCCCTCCAGCGCGTAGCTGGTTGGTGCCGACTATCGCTTGGAAGTGTTGGGGCTTCATTCTGGGAAAATAATTATAAAGTGAAAGTAGAAACGAGCATGCAGTCTTCTAGACGGAAAATGGCCATAGATGTATTGCTACCCTCAAGGACTGAGTTTGAATACCTCGGATAAGTACGTCTTCCTTACTTCACCCTTCCCGCCAGAACACTGTTTGACAATGATATGTAGAACAGGTGATTTACCTAAACTCAAAGATATTAAAATTTATTTCAATTCTCGAGAAAGTATCAGTAAGTATAAGGAGTAAATAATGTATCTATTCATCCAATCACATGAATTAATCTACAGTAAGTCCTCCTGAGAACTAACTGTGAGGAATAGCAACGCATCTGTTTTCAACCACAGATGAGTCTGTGGACACCATCAAACCGACTACTTTAAATTGATTTATGTGCTTGGAATTTTTATTATAATTTTGATGTAACAATCTAGCATGCTGTTTACCTGATGCTAATTGGCTACTGTCGTCATGAGTAAACAACTTCATATCACAGAGGTATTTATCTAAAGTTAGTCAAAGATGCGTTGGTAATATGCGATGCGACTGATGCGATGACTGCGATGATCGCCTCATATAAAGCGAGCCGGCAACCATTCCCTTTCACCGAAACGAAAGAATTGTTTCAAGCTTGAAATATTTATATTATTCTCCTTACATCTGATCCGAATTCCAATATCTGGTGTTATTGCTACTACGATACCACCAGGCGCTGTTTATTTAATTATGAATGAAATTAGTTATTGATCTCGTAGTTACTGCCTTCTTATATATTTTTTTATTTTTCTTTAACATTAATTATAATATTCCCTATACAATACAGGCGTATCTACTATGTGCATATATCATCATTAGTTTCTGTGCGCAGTGATGACCTCATATACTAACAAGGCAAAATAAAATTTTGTAAAAATATTTATAAGTATCTAATAATTCAAGCTGGAAGTATCAAATTTCACTAAAGTCGGTTGAGCTGTTTCGCTGATAACTGATACGTGATTTGTATACAAATATTAATTTACTAGCTTAATCCCGCGGCTCCTCCCGATTTTCGTCACGTTACCACGGTAATGATTATCATATTTATTTAAGTCATAAACTATGTGT
>MOOZ01000019.1:247307-262049 GCA_002930495.1 Cecropterus lyciades | reverse complement strand
AAGAGTTCTACCACCTTGTAAATGTAATGTAATCTCAAATTACATATTTCGTATTATCATCATTATTTTTTTGACCGATTTCAAAAAAGAAAGAGGTTCTCAATTCGACTGTATTTTTTTTTTTGTTTGATACTTCGATACTTTCGACTGGGTGAATCGATTTTGACAATTTTTTTATTTGAAAGCTGGTGCTTCCAAATAAAAAAAGGTGCAGGTGGTAAAATTAGTGCTATTATATGAACACAAATATAAGTGTATATTCACTAAAAAGTGTGATTTTTTTTAATATTTATCATCAAGTGGATATCTGTCATCAACTCCAGATAAGATCAGAGTCTTACCTGAAGTTAGCCACGGATGCGTTGCTAACCACGAGGATTAAGTTGGAACGCCTCGGATAAGTATGTCTCCCTTACCACACCCTTCAGACCAAAACACAGCAGCTTAACACTTATTGGTAAAAAGTGTGGCAGTGGTGCTTTCAGAGTCCAACCACATAGAGTTTTGCCATTTCTAATTTTATTCGCAGGTCCGTGTGCCTTTGGTGACATTTTCACATCAGTATAAGATACAAGTAGAGGCCTGGGCCTACAACAACACTGCATCTTCAACGAGTACTGCATCTTCGTCAGATTCCAGCGATGAGGAGACTAATTAGGATATTTCTACAAGTGTATACTAATTTTATAATAAATGAGATGTTAATTTGGATACAATTATATGGATATAAAAAATATAACTGTTTGTGTTTGACATTGCTTCGAAAATAGCTACTGAATTTAATTTTAAGAAGTAATATAGGTATACTTATTACTTATAATAATAATTATTAATAATATTATAATTAATAATAATTAAAAGCTTAAACGCTTTCTACACTCATAGCCCCACAGTAGGATTTTCTCTTGTGTCGTGGGTGCCATGGACACACAAAGACGAATACACAAACACCCAGACCCAGAATAGAAATTTAAACTCATCATTCAGCTGTCTGTCTGGCCGGGGATCGAACCTGGGACACACTGCGTGTCAGACCGCCATGGAGCGGTCACCATACGGTGACCGCTCCATCGCGGGTCGTCAATTATAAAGCTGAAGAGTTTGTTTGTTTGGTTGAACGCACTTATCTCAAGAACTACTGGTTAGTATTGAAAAAATATTTTTGTGTTGAATAGTCCATTTATTGAGGAAGGCTATATGTTATATAACGTCACGTTGTGTTTGTTTGTTTATCTGTTTTTTCTTATGTAGTAGCGGGAGTAACCACAGGGCACCGCTAGGTAAACATACTTCTAGTCTGTATCTTGTGGTAACAAGGTAAAAGTTTTAGTTGTTATTTTATAAAAAAACTACTATTTTTTTTTAAGAAAATGTTATATTACTTTATTTGAGCACAAGCAAAGCCGCGAGTCAAGTCTAGCTTCTAATATACAGAAAACCAAACTGCATGTATCTATGTATAAATATCCGTATACAAAATTTCTATGAAAGTCTATCCAAGTAAATGTGTGGCTCACTTAAAGCGAACTTCAAGTAACCTTTACATATTGACATTTTGTAGCCTTCTACAATCTATACTAGTTTGTTTGTTCGTCTGTACGGATGTCACTTCTAAGTGATCGACCATGTTTTTTGAAGTGAAGCTTATTTTTTTATCATGAAGTAGCCGAGTATGAAGTTCACCTGATGGTTGTGGTTACTGCCATCCGTGGGCATTTGTAAGCAACTTCATAGAACAAGTTCTATCTGAAGTCGATCAAAGATGCGTTGCTACTCCCGAGGACTACGATAGGCGCCGCATACTTCAGTGAGCCGGTGACAACACATTTTCACCGAAACGCAACAATTATTCTTCGCTAGAAATAGGCGTGGCGATGGCACCTCCCCAGTCGAACTACACTGGTGCTGCAGGTCTGGGGATATGAATGAAGAAAGCGTTTATTTATCTATTTTTTATTTATATTAAATAATAGATGTCAGATAATGCTAATGTTTTCTTTAACGCGAGTAAACCGAGAGAAAATCCTAGTATCTCGTAAATGAAAGCTATGTCCACTAACATGACTTTCTATTTCTGTTCAATTTGTTTAATTAATTAAGAACAACAAGCTATAAATGCTTAATTAGGAGTGTAAAGAGGAACAGAAAGTTAACTACTCGTTTGTTACTTTTATTTTATAATTAAATATTATTGTAAGATGAAAAGTTCAACTGATTTACCTGAAAAGAAAATGAATTAAATAATTGTTATATGAAAAAAAAACCTGCCTGCTTTAATCGAAAAGAGAAAAGTAAGTACATAATACACTTGTTAAATATATTGAAATCGATTTTTTATAATGTCTTCGTGACAGCCTTTGAAGGCTACTGCTGGATATCTGACAGCTGGCTCCCGTAATTGGTATTATTGATGCGAAACAACTATAGACGCAGGTAAACCTGATTGTTGGCGTGGCGAGGCTTGCCGTGGCGACGGGCTCGCCATACCGTACACACTACTACATATACACTGTATATACTGACTATATATGCCATAGGTACTTAGCTACTAGGTTAGTATAGATACGCGAAATTTATATTCAATTTTTGTATTTAATGAAAATAAATAGTCATCATTTTCTGTGAAAAATTCTTCATATTTATTTTTTTCATTATGCTTTGTATTTAGTTCCTGTCACAAACTTGTGGTTTATAAACATAAACATATTCTACACTCATAGCCCCCCACAGTAGGATTTTCTCCTGTGTCGTGGGTGCCATGGACACAAAGACGAATATACAAACACCCAGATCCAGAACAGATATCTAACTCATCATTCAGATGTCTGTCTGGTCGGGTATCGAACCCGGGACCCACTGCGTGTCAGACGGCTATGGTGACCGCTCCACCAAGTGGGTCGTCCGTCCGTTTATGCATATTACCGGTAGGAACACGATGTTTTACATCTGCCACCCGTGACGTGACGGCTATTTTATTCAAATAGTTTGGTGACCGCAGTGGGTGTTGATATTGCACAGGAAGACGCTGCTACCCATTGTCAACCCATTATTGTCCTACTGCTGGGCATGGATCTTCTCTCAGACTGAGAGAGTTCCAGGCCATAGTACCTCGTTGGCACACACACACACCTTTGAGAACTTTTTTTACATACTTACTCATAGGCGTGTAGGTTTCCTCACAATGTTTTCTTTCACCGTAAAGTAGTGATAGAATTTCTAGAATTTAAGAAAAATCTGTGGTGAGTACCTGGGATTCAAACCTCGGACCCTCAATCATTAGATTATCACTTTATTATTTACACATTTAAATATCATTCACGCATTTACTGTCAATTCGAGAAGACACGTTAAGTAATCTTTATTATCTAGATCATAAGTACAAAAGTTAACTGACTGCAGGATCATCGTAATGCAATGATACAAATATTGTTGCAATAATTAAACTGGGCGGATCTGTTTTATCGTTATATTAACAAGGTGTTTAATATTTAGTCAAATTTGAACCGTATTGTAAATGCTTAAAGGACGATTTTATAGTGAATTTAAATTAAGATGTAATATTATTGGTCTGAGAGGCGGAACGCAAAGATATGAACAAATGCAGTAATTGTACGATTGGTATAAGCGAATAGAAAATTACAATTTTCTTTTTAAGTATCGTGATTTTTTTTATAGTATGGAAGTAGCAAACGAGCATGCAGCCCACCTGATGGTAAGTGCCTACTGCCGCTCATGGACATCTGTAATCAACCCTAGGTAAGTCTCACCTAATGTTAGCCCCCAGATGCGTTGCTACCCCTGAGGACTAAGATGCCTCAGAAAAGTATGTCTCCCTTACCACACTTCAGACCAGAGATGCTGTTATAAGGTAGAAATATGTGTGGCGTTGATGCTTCCGGAGTCGAACCACAAAGAGTTCTACCACCTTCAAATTCAAATTCTTACTTTCGAGGAAACTTTTCGCCTCTTAATGTAGGTAGGGGATACCGAGTAGTCTAGTCTAGTCTCAAGACTATAGTTAGGTAGTGTGGTCGACCTTAAGTCCGCAATTCTACATGAGCCTTGCTTGCACTTTTATTTTCTCAATGTATGGTATGAAAAATCAAAATTTCCCACATATGTTAAAATTAGTCAAGCCGTTTGGACTGCGGAGTACCTTAAACATAGGTACATTAAGCTGCTTTGCAAGAATAATCGGAAAAATTACCCAACAGTTTTACCCAAAAACAGTTTTATCAGATTTACCCAAAAACGGTCTATAGTTTAAAATTTGGTATTCCAACTATACCGTGGTATAGGGCTTAACCAGAAATATCGACAAAACATTGTATGGGTTTTCACGCGGGATTTTTCTTCAGTTCAATTATAAAGGTAAATAAAAGTCAAGCCCAAAACCCCATTGAGGTGCTCTCTTAAAGCCTTCTAAACATTTAACATAATATCTTTATGTATAATTTTCCGTGTGTACATATAATAAATTGAAGCAAAAATCTTAGACGTCAATGTTTGGCTAAAATATTCGGCTAATCATGCAAGTTCAGCGATGTGTTACGGGTTAGTAGTTTCGTTTATCATATCATGTGTGTGATCATTTGAAATGAAATGAAACTACTAACCCAAAGCAAAATTTTGTTAAATAAATGTTTTGAAGGGGATAGAATATTTCGCCGAATACCCACACAGTTTAAAATTAAAGACTTACCGCCACGAGTGTGGGAGTTTTCACAGATCATCTTCAGCCCATTATAGTACTACTGCTGGGCACGGGTCTTCTCTCGGAGTGAGAGAGTTTTAGACCACAGTCAACCGCGCTGGCCAAGTACGAATTGCTAGACTTCACACACGTTTAAGAACTCTTTTTTGTAGAGAACTCTCTTAGGTGTGCTGGTTTCCTCACGATGTTTTCCTTCACCGCAAAGCAGTGTTAATTAATAACTAACTATCACTAGTAGATAATTAATTTCTCAAATCATGCATTTCTATATAACGTATAAATAGTTATTCCACTAAAAATTGTATACGCAAGACCCACACACACAGTTTAGTACACGACTGTACACAAAACAGAAGGAAATACAAGTACCTTTAGATGGCGCATCTGATATTCCGAATTGCATCTTACAGTGCACCACACAGCTTTTTCAATAGATTAAACTACTTCGAATGTTCATATACTTATTTTTGCTGCCCTAAATAATATGAACTTATAGGGCTAAAGTTCATAATATTTACATATACGGTGACGATGACGCGGGTTCCATGATTTTTGTGCACCCAAAAAGGCTCAACACGCCGAAAGAAGTTTTCACTTCAAAATAATGTGGCGTGCCTAAATTATTCTGTCGCGTTCCAAAGGCATACAATCCATTGGTTCGCCATCATAACATCTAGGGCAGTGTTTCCCAACCTTTTTTAGGCCATGCCCCACCTTAACATTTCTAAATTTTTAAGCCCCCCATACATAATTATTAACGTTTAAAAATTGTTTTGTTACCTTAAGAAATATATATGATAAGTTTTAGGAATAAATCACTATGAAATTGTTATCAAAACATCGTTAAATCACTGATATCTAGGATTGCATTTAAGTAACCCAAAGCGAAAGTATTAAAGTCGTGTCGAGTCCATTTCTAAATAGTTAAGGGGTGCACCCTTAACTATTTTATATTAACAAATTGCCCCCCGTGGGGCGTGGGCCCACGTTGGAAAATATTGATCTAGGCTATATGGTTGGTGTATAAACTTGTGTTGCTAATTTCGTGCACGAATGATCATCTTGAATAATGGTAATGTTTCTCGTCTTGAACGGATAAATATATGGAATTTGATCAGACAACAGGTATTTCATAAGCAGTTATTTGCTATACGGATAGACTTGCATATTGTAGGTGAAGTGAACGCTCTGCAGGTACAAGGTACTACCGTCACGCATATTTCTGCAAAGTATTCTTGTTCAAAGTGTGGTAAAATACCGATCAATCGAACTAAAATGGGGGGGGGGGGGNNNGGGGGGGGAGGTAATGTTAATTTTATTATGATTGTGATAATATGGGTATGAAATGAAAGGTATTTCTTTGAAAGGCGAATGAAAGGCTTTCATATAATAGACCGTTATAAATAAGTCGGTTAATATACGACTTTTGTGATAATTTGACTTAAACTTTTAAGAAGTGTAAAATTATTTATGTACCTACTCATAATATAAAAACAAATAAAAAACCAACTGCTTAAAATAATTAATTGAAATATAAAAAAGAACAGAAACAGTAACAGAAGTACAGAAAATACTACCAAAATTATGTTTGTTGCGGTTTTATAAGTAGTTCGTAGTGTAAAAATATAACCAAAAAGCCTCGAGATTTATGTTTAACAATAAATCCATTTGGCATATTATAAATAATTAATCTTACTGTTGTAAACGTGTGCTTTAAATCAAAATACAATGTAAAAGCCAATATTTATCGCGACCTCGTTAATATTTGAATAATAAGCAAACGTAAACCAACTTTGAACATATTTTAGGGACTGGATCGATCGCGATTGATAAACTATAAGCTATATATAGTATTTGAAGGTGGTAGAGCTCTTTGAGATTTGACTTCGGAAGTACCACCACCACACCTATTTTTGCCTAATAACAGCTGTGTTGTGCGCTGTTGTGTTCTGGTTTGGAGGGTGTGGTAAGGGAGACATACCTTTCTGAGGCATTCCATTTAGTCCTCAGGGGTTAGCAACGCATCTATGGCCAATCTTGGGTGAGACTTTGATCTTACCTAAGGTTGATTACAGATGTTCATGGGCGGCAGTAACCACTTATCGTCAGGTGGGATACTTACTCATTTGCTACTTCCGTGCTATAAAAAAAAGTTTTATTAATATTTTAGAATTGAAAACTCGGTGATCTAATACGCTGTGGTTAATGGACTTATTATCTGTATTATTTTAACTACATTAATTAAAAGATAAAAAGTAAAAGAATTCTTATTTCCTAGCTCTCCTGCAAAATTAGTGTCTATGGGATGTGATATTATTCTTGCAAAGCAGCAATTGTTGCAACAGCAAAAAAGCGAAACTAGAAGTGTTCGTTACACGTAAAGGTGTAATTACACGTTTAAGACTTTTCAAATGGTAATTTAAAATCCATAGGACATGCATATGTTTTAACTACTGATTGCGTCAATACGAAAACTTAACGTGCCCTTCGAATAATTTGCGGTACACAGAAGCATGAAGTATATTTAGCCACTAGTGGCCATCCATCCAACCCACGACTACAACCGATGTTGCTTAACTTACTTAAGTTGCGAGCTGTTTTAAAACTAAAAACAAAGATCTTTCATCGCAAACACGTTGTTGATCAAACAAGTTGTGAAAACGTAAGATAATCCAGGGTTTTAGTGCCAGAAATACACCATCCGTTGTTATCTTTTAAAACAAAGAAATCTGTATAATCCGACCACTTTGCTCCAAGCAGATCCGGTTCCTTTGAAACCCGACCGGGGAATTAGCGCCACAAAAACCAGGGAAACAACTCCCGGTAAAGCTTAAAAATACATCGTAAATTGTGTCTTGTTGGGTCTAGCGTGAAAGCGTTGGTTGTTGTAACGTTAGAGTAGGTAAATAGAGTTCAAATATGAGTTAATTTTCCAGATTTTTTTTTAACATTGTAGCAGCAAACTGTCCATCTGATGGCACTTCCATTCAGTCACTGCCGCCTTCAAAAGGTGCGTGATGCCGGGTTATGTGAAATTTTTCCTCACTGAAAGCCCCCTCCGGAGGCCGTCTTCGGCTCTGCGACAAGGACTTTGGGTTCTCCAACGGAACGTCTCCGGTTGTGTTCCATTGGAGATCCCGGAGTCCACTTCGCAGCGCTGAGGATGAAATCCCACATAACCCGGCGTCGCTCCCACGACAGCGGGTACCTTATGAAGGTTTCCCTCTGGAGAACAAAAAAAAGGACCATCATCAGTGAATTTGTGTATGAATGGTTCGACCGCGGAGGTGCCATCGCCACAACTATTATGCATAAAAATATATAATAAAATACCTATACACATAAATAAATTACCAGTGAATAAATTTAGAGTGACACTAAAAAGATTTCTATTGACATCAGCATATTAAAACATCAATGAATTTATAAAATGCGACATTACTATGTAAACTAATTAATGTTACCTTAATTTGACATTGTTGTTATTTTCTTCGTAGTGGTAGTTTATGACTAAAGTATTGTATACCCACATAGGGTGGACTGTTGTGGACTATATTATGTATTGTAACATCTCATTGTAAACCGACAGTGAACAATAAATTATTATTATTATTCCTAGCATGAAGCAGTTCTTGCGTTTCGGTGTAAGGGTGTGGTTGTCGGCTCGATTCATATGGGGTGACCATCTTAGTCTTCAGGAGTTACAACGCACTTCCAATGTTACATGAATTTCATTCAAACATTCTCGAGAAAAGTGTCAGTCACAAGTGCAGCTATTTTTTTATTTATTTTGATGCATGTAAAGTCTGTAAGGACATAAATTATACAGAGAAACAAAGAGAAGACAAGCGATAATCATCAAAACATACCGTCCAGAAAATTTTGATTTATTTTCTTCCGAAAATAACCCGTTCTCAGATTTCTTCAGATTCAGACTAAATTGGTTGTCACGAGTGGCATGGACATGTGCTGTATCGAGTTCGAAAAACAAAGTGAGTGTTTATTTTATTTCAGAAAACGTGAAAAATGGCCGCGTTCACGTTTTTGGAGCAACACGTGTTTGGTAAATTAATTGCGTGTATCCCAAGTGGTTCAGTGATTGGTTTAAAGACTCATCGAAAATCCGGGTTTGAATTTAAGGATTTTTTAAATTAGATAATTTACTTTAACCACGAAGAAAATCAGCGCGACAAATTTTTATGAAAGTCTACAGTACGAATTTATTACGTTTCCTCAAATCAATCATCGTTTATGTTTTCGTCCAATTGCCATGTACAATGTCAGCAAGGCATGGCAGAAAACGAAAATGTTTACGTGCTATATGCACGATCGTTTTAAGGAAATGTAATACATCAGGACTAAGAGTACTGATTATACGGGTATTGTAAACCACAGAGTCAGGGGTCTTTTTTTTTTTTTGTATCGAGGGGGGTCAGGGGTCTAATGCCCGCCATCAAATAGAATTTTAATCAAATTAGAGTATTAGAGTTGATAAAAATTTTGTTATCTTCAGGCGGATGGCAAGCTTACTTCTTCAGTTTTATAAAAAACTGTGCGTAGGTTTTGCAGGTGGTAGAATCAGTGTAGTTCAACTTCGGGGTAACTCTACCACGCTTATTTCTAGCGTGAAGCAGTTCTTGCGTAACAGTTCCACTGTAACAGTATGGTTGCCGGCTCACTTATATATGAGGCGACCATCTTAGTCCTCGGAAGTGGCAACGCATCTGTTATCGACTTCAGATAGAACATCTGTTCTATATGAAGCTGTTTACCATAGTACCTTACCATAGTGACCACTTACTATCACGTGGACTGCATGCTCGTTTGTTACTTATTCTGATAAAAAACGTGTTTGATTACAAATATTAACCACATTATATACAATGACAGGCTATATACAATGACTATAAGAAAGATATAGTAATATATTTTTTTGAACCAGTCACTATATTTTCTAATTTTTCCATATGCCGCGATCGAAGAATACTGTCTGCTACGGAACGTGTCTGCCATGGCACGCGTCTACGTTCAATGCCTATAGACACAAACAGCCTTTAACTCGTTGATACAATGTTATGATAATAAACCGAATCGAACCCGGAACCCCAGAGCCTGTTGAGTAATGCACGCCTAAGATAAATGCGCGAACAAATATTTTCGATTCTTGCCCGGCGATATGTTTCCTGATTCCGCATGATGTATGCTCGTGATGACAGATGCAAGATGAATGGTTTGTGTTAATTACAATTAAATAATTTAATTTATAAATTTGATTTTAAACGTTATGTTGATCAAGATACATTATGAGCAGTGGGTATCTAACAATCTGTTGACTAGCCTTTGATAGTAATAAGTTTGAATAAATGATTTAAAAAAAATGTGTGGCGGTGTTTCCGGAGTCAAACCTTCAAATCTTACTAATATTATGTAAACTAACCTAATTATAATTACTGATTTGTAGTGTTTATTTTATCTATTTAGCAACTTGTATTGGGTTATAAAAAGTATATTTTAATTATTATTATTGTCTATCGGTTTATATCATGTAACATTTAAATTAATTAAAGTTTCAATTGATACGTCGAGGGTAAAGCAGTAATACGTTGTGATGACTGGCGATAGATGGCGTTAATGCATAGTATTGCTTTGCCCTAGGAGTCGATAAGTCGTATGCAGTCTAAAGGTGAAGGCATTCTACATTCAACCGTTGAACAGTGAACATTAAAATTGAACATTGTATCTAAGTGAAAAATAAAAATAAATAGTGTTCGAGTTTTTTTTTTAATAGTATGGAAGTAGCAAATGAGCATGCAGCCCACCTGATGGTAAGTGGCTACTGCTGCCCTTGGACTTCTGTAATCAACCCTAGGTAATATCATAGTTTCACCTAAGGTTAGCGACAGATGCGTTGCTAACCCTGAGGACTAAGATGGAATGCCTCTGCAAAGTATGTCTACCTTACCACACCCTTCAGACCAGAACAAAGCAGCATAACACTGCTATTATTAGGCAGAAATAGGTGTGACGGTGGTGCTTCCGGAGTCGAACCACAAAGAGTTCTACCACCTTCGCATTACATCGCAATTACGTCTTTTATTGATCGACGTGCCAACAATTATGAATCCGAAAGTTTGTGAGGATGTCTGTGTGTTTATTACTCTTTCACGTAGTTTCACTGAAATTAACTGGTTACTTATTCTTGTGGTAAAAGTGATCGAAGCGTTTCGGTCACTTATACATATATTATATAGGACTGGATTGTTCTCCGGTCATTTATGTATTATATAGCACTTGATTATTCCTGGGAATAATCTAGGCCTGTATATCTAATCAATTTTAGCAACGATGAAATTTTATCGTGAATCGTTAAATATTAAAATGAATCAATTTCGCGATAATATTACTTTATGATCAAAAAATGTTTTTTATTTGGTAAGAAATCCATAACAAAACCACATAAACAAATCATAAACAACAGTTTCTTTTATGATGCAGATTAACCGCTGGATACAAAGACAAAACGTATCTCTTTATTTAACCGTATAGAATTCAATTTCTCAAAACATTTGTACCGTAATAGTTGATTTTCGTTCACGGGACATTAAATCCGCTATCTTTATAAATAAAGCGTGGCAGGATTAAAATAAAAAATGTATAAAGAGAAAATTACAGTTCAATTCTCCGAGGTTCCGTAGAATTAAAGTTCCGTAGGAGAAGCGTTTAAAGCGTTAAAGCGTTTAATTAAAATTTAATTTGAATAGGAATTATTAGAACTAAGTCCGAAGGTGGTAGAACTCTTTGTGTTTCGCCTCCGGAAGCACCACCGCTACACCTATTTGTGCCTAATAACAGCAGTGTTATGCGCTGTTGTGTTCTGATTCAGATGTGGTAAGGGAGTTACGCGATTTCCGAGGCATTCCATCTTAGTCCTCAGGGGTAGCAACGCATCTGTGGCTAGGGTTGATTACGGGTGTCCATGGGCGGCAGTGGCCACTTACCATCAGGTGGGCTGCATGCTTGTTTGCTACTTCCATACTATAAAATAAAATAAAAAAACATGTATATCGCCTCGGTCCTTATTACCACGGTAAAAAGTATCCTGTATGTGAATCCAGGACATAAACTATTAGGGTGCCAAATATACATACATAAACACTTACAAACGCCTTTATAATATTACTTATTTTTACTAGCTTTCGTTCGATACCCATATAGTCGTGACACTAAAAATGTCGTCCCTTTCCCCCTTTTTCTATTTACAGGCGCCATTTTTTAAATTATATAACCTATGTCATTCAGCAGACTGAGACTTATCCAATAATATGTAATATCATGATATATCACCATACAGACATACTCTCAATAAACAATACCCTTCCTTCTGACGCAGTCGGATATAAAGACTTAATATACGTACATATGTAATCCGAACCATATATCTATCATATATATTAATGATTTAATGTGTATTACGGTAAATTTAGTGTAGTTTAGTAGTTTCATTTCAGTATTCCATTCACGTTATTTTTTCATTTATTTTTAAAACTTTTTAAATGTATAACACAAGATTATGATAGTGTCTGATTTTATTATTTTAATTAATTATTATTCACATACTTATAATTTTTATTACTCAAAGATAACTATAAAAGGGATATTGTGTTTTAAAACATAAGAGGTTTTCGTTATTTCGTACCGATGTACGGAACCCTAATAATGTAAAAAACACAAAGAACACAGGGCCGCCAGGTGCACGAGCCCATAATTTTATACTTATTGTCCTTGCTTCGAGATTCCCTTTATTGAGTAGGGTAACAATGACTTTTGTAGTTTTGTGTATGTCCCACTCGGCATATTTAAATTACCTTAACCTTTAATACATAATTTAATGAATAATTAATCTTTTTTAGTCATATGAGCCTATACGTATATAATTTCAGTGTAACTGTATTTAAAACTGGCAGTTTCCAACATTTGTTTACGCTTTCGACGATTTACGATTTGGGAATTGTGTCGTGGGTACCCTGGACACACACGTAAGTCCATGGCACCCACGGCACAGGAGAAAATCCTAGTGTGTTGCTACGAGTGTAGAAAGCGTTTTTTTTTACACAAAGACGAATACGCAAATACCCAGATCCGGATCAGAAATCTAAATTCATAATTCAGATGTCTTTCTGGCCGGGGATCGAACTCGGAACCCTCTGCGTATCAGACCGGTATGGTCCGCCACACGGGTCGTCATCATGGTCAACGTGGTTTGACTTCGGCGGCACAATCACTACATCCATTTCTGCATTTTTAAAACAGTGTTAGGCTCTGGTGTGCTCTAAATCGGAGATTTAGAGCATGTTTACTTAGTTCTCAATCCACCTGATGGTAAGGAGCCAATGCCAATCATGAGCATTTGTAATTAACCCCGGATAAGATAAGAATCATACCTGAAGTAGGCTACGAAAGCATTGCTACTCCTGAGGATATGTATGTCTCCCTTACCACAGTGAAGTACTGCTTGGCTCTGTTCAGGACGCTCAACTTCTTAGATGCCAACTTCTTAGATGGCTTTGATATCCAAATGACCCCGAAACTGCACATCACTCAAGATGTCAACTCCCAGGATCCCCACGCTTTCGTCAATGGTGAGCAAGGTCCCTTGGAACTGTGGCGCCATGACAAATGGGGCTTTTTTAACGGGGCTTGTAGATTCAGGTAAATGTGGAACAAACATACATACAACCTCACTAACGTTTACCAGGTAGAATCAGTGTAGTTCGACCGAGGGATTACCACCGCCACACCTATTTCTAGTGTAAAGCAGTTCTTGCGTATAGGTGGAAGGGTGTGGTCCACGGGAATAGCAACGCATCTGTGATCGACTTCAGATAGAACCTCTGTTCTGTATGAAGTTGCTTATAGATTTCCACGGTTGGCAGTAACCACACATCAGGTGGACTGCACGCTCGTTTGCTACTTCAATCTAATAAAAAAAACATACATCCTCATAAATATCCACCTTTATGATATTATTATGAGTATGATTATCCAAAATCCTTCTTAAATCATAGCCACCCTACAACATTAGCGTAGGTCCATACGATCGATGTGTGGTAAGGGCGCCCTACTAATTGTTATAAGTTATTGTATAATGAGTATTGTCATATTATTTGCTCAGTTACTCTGTCGAGAGCATTGCCCTTTTTGATTTTGGATTTGGTTTTTGATTTAGAATAGGGGTTCAATTTAAGGGAAGTTTGGATTTGTGGGGGACTCTATTAAAATATTTATCTGCTGCAACATACTTGTAATATAATAGAAGTGTATTTTGTTAAATTATTATTTGTAGTTAAAATTACGTACAGCTTAAATGTCGTTTGCTACAAATTTAAAGATCGTAGAACTCTTTGTGGTTCGACTTCAGAAGCATCATTGCCACATGATATGTCTGAATAGTAACGGTAGTTTGCATTACTGTGTTCTGGTCCAAAGGGTGTGATAAGGGAGATATACTTACTCGAAGCATTCCAACTTAGTCCTCAGGGTAGCAACGCATCTGTGGCTTACCTCAGGTAAGACTGATCTCATCTGAGGTTAATTTCAGTCCATGTGTGGCAGTGGCTTATCATGCTCTGCAACTGCATGCTCGATTGCTACTTCCATACTTTATTTCATTTGTGTATTCACCTTAGTGCAGTCAAGTTACCCAAATGACGTTCCGTTTAGAGCCGAAATATGGAGTATCTATGTTGTTTTGTTTGCATGCTCATATTTTTTATCGGACTGAAGTAACAAACGAGCATGCAGTCCACCCGATGGCAAGTGGTGACTACCGTCCATGGACATCTGTAAGCCACTTCATATAGAACAGGGGTTCTATCTAAAGTCGATAACACATGCGTTGTTACACCCGAGGACTAGAAAGAAAGAAAAGAAAAGAAAGAAATAATTTATTCATAATGCGTACACACCCACACTGTTAAAGACATAGTAATAATGTACCTACAACTATCATTACATACATGAGTGGTATA
>MOOZ01000019.1:221184-231935 GCA_002930495.1 Cecropterus lyciades | reverse complement strand
ATCAATAAAATTTGTTCTGCAAATGTTGCTCGATTTAAATGTATTAAGATCTCACTCGGATTTTAATTAAAATGAGCTTAAGTTGGTGTCAGATTGACGTTTAAATTGCGTGGAGGTTCGCCACTCGTGATGATTCGCCACCCGTACGATATCACACGCCACTGTCAGTTGCGAATGATACGTTAATTTTTGTAATCGCAATATATTTTCTGAGTCGAATTTCTTACTTTGAGTGTTGAATTTATTTATTTTTACACATCAAATTTGTGAATGTCTGTATTTTATTCATTTGTGATTATTATAAGTTCAGTGTGACTTAAAACATGTTGTTTATAAGGTTTTAAAGGACCTTTGTGGTCAATTCCAGATCCACCACCACAAGACGTATTTCTGTCTTATGACAGCGGTGTTAAGCATTTTAGTCTACTTTGAAAGATGTAGCAAGTGAGACATAAAAACTACAACTGATTTCTTAGGATTTTTTAAATTACATTTTCTATATTTCATTCTCACATGTTTTCATTGTTTCATAGGGATGATTGTCACAAACTGCGTTTTGTTGCAATACAGTATTTAGGCTCACTCAGGCTTAGCTTCAGATGGACTATATGACCTTTTCTTACTTCTGTATTATAAATAAAATGGCCTGATAATGATAATGGCCTGATCACGATTAAGTAGAATGAGCATGCATTCTACTTAATTACTACTCCAATTTTATTTAAAATTAACCTGAGCCCCGTGCTTTCACTTGCTACTACGTAATAAAAATCCAAACAAACAAACATAGCGTGATATTATATCGTATTCCTTAATAAATGGACTGATCATGACAAAAATATTTTTTTCAAATTAAACCAGTAAGTAGCTCCTGAGATTAACGACTTAAAACAAACAAACTCTTTATTCCATACAATCTGTCACGCCCCTTTCGAAGGGGTTGAGGGTTAATTTACAGAAAAATCTGAAGCACGTATTCATTAATTTGTTTTAAACGACTAAAATCAAATTTTTTAAGCCATTAACTTCAATGGTGTAGATCTTTCATATAAAAATTTTCACCCTTCTCACCCCCTTCAGGTCGGAATTTACAAAAATATTCTTTTAGTGCTCCTTTACACTCCCTAAGGAATCTTCATACCAAATTTCAACTTTCTATGCTTAGTAGTTTCGGCTGTGTGTTTTCTGTCAGTCAGTCAGTCATCAGTCATTCCATAACGGAAGAGTTTTATTAAATTAAATTGATTGATATAAATATATTTACATTCATCCTTTTGATGACAGGCTTTTGAATTCTGCTGCTGAACACCGCGCCTAGCATGCGTGTTGGTTCCGTGGTTTTGATGTTCCACTGGAAGGCACTTGTTCATCTCCTGATTTATGTCTATAGCCGCATCCTACAACATCTTCGTCAAGATATAGAGTGGCGCTATTCTAGGCCCACACGGCACAACAAAATATACTCAGTTTTTTTTTTATATATAAGATTGAAGTAGCAAACCAGTATGCAGTTTATCTGATGGTAAGTGGTTACTGCTGACCATGATACCTGCAAGCAACCTCATATAGAAATGGATTTTATTTGATGTCAATCACAGATACGTCGCTACTCTCGAGGGTTAAGATGGTCGCCTCATATGAACGTAAGTCGGCAATAACCTTCCACCGGAGCACAAAAATTGCTTCATGCTAGACATAGTGTCTGATTTTGATGACGGCACGATGCGTAAAACATACATTTTAAGAGTTACTACGAATCTCGAGATATTCGAGACGTTTTCCTTAAACAAAACGATCGCATCTGGTTTTATGGTGTAGGTGTGGTGAACACACGATATCTCGGAACGATTGTGAAAACCGCAACGCAAGCCACGCGCCGTTGATGTTGCAGTTGTACTGGGAGCGAGGAGCGAGTAACGATGCAATAGTGTAGGTCAATGCACATTTGATCGAATGCATTTTCACAATTCAATCATTATTTTATTTTTAAGTCAACTATATAATGGAGTATTGTACCTATCCTTTGTATAATACATTCTTTATGTTGCCTGCAATAAACATAGATGCAAGCAACACTGAAATTATATGACGGGCACGTGTCTAGTATTGTAGTTTACATCCTAAATCCTTTCTTTCTAAAATGTTTCCAATGTCCAAAACTTCTAGTTTGACGACTCCTTTTGGTATAGAAGATAATACTTCCTGCATTACGTTATCCTAGTGGATTTCCTGTATTATCGTTATAAAAACACACAAACAAACACAACAAGAGTATGTCTCTGGTTCTCGAACCAGAATAGAATTTTAATAAGCTTTATGCAAGTCTAGCTCGGATTTAACCTAGAATACTAACCGTCGATATGAATGGATTAATCACAAAACGAATGTAACATAAACATTTCCATTAGCCCGAAAATCATTCATCGCTCGCTTATCGTTTTACTCGTTAATTGCAAGGCAATACATTTTCGGTAATATTCGTATACGGTCGCCTTGAACGTGAGCGATCGTGCAATAATGTGAAATAGTGAATGACTTGCAACTTCATTCATTGAATGCGCTGTGGACTTAGTGCGTGATGGGTTTCTGCGGAAACAATAAAGAAGAGGAAAGGATTTTTGTTCGTAGTTAACTGTTAACATATGGCACGCGTCTCCTCTCAAAATAATAGGCTTAAGTCAGAGATTTAAACAGGAACCAATAAAACAACCTATTAGTGATGATATACCAAAGAATTCTTTGTGATCGTCTCCTCAGCATCACCGTCCTCTTTTTTTGCCATGTAATAATACCGCTTTCTACACTCATAGCCCTAAACTAAGATTTTGTCCTGGTTCGTGAGTGTCATGAATACAGATAGATGACACCTAGAATAGAAAATTTAAACTTATCTTTAAAATATATGTCTGGCCGAGGTTGAACCCGGAACTCATTCTATCAGACTGGTATGGTGACCGCACGCGGGTTGTAACGGAAGAACAGTACTCTGGTTTGAAGGGTGTGGACACATTTATACGAGGTATTCCAACTTAGTCCTCAAGGGTAGCAACGCACCAGCTCTATGGTAGAACTCTAATCCTGGGGTTGATTACACATGTCCATGCGCAGTTGGAGGTAACCGTCACACTAACTGCATGCTTGTTTGCTACTTCTCTGATATTTTATAGGTGGCAGAACCCTTTGTGGTTCGACTCCGGAGGCACTATTGCCAAACCGATCTATGCCTAATAATAGCAGTGTTAAGCACTGGTATGTTCTAGTCTGAAAGGTGTGGTAAGGAAGACATACGTCTCTGATCATATATACAGTTCATTACAGATGTCTCTGAGCGGTAGTGGACTGTATGCTGGTTTGCTACTTCCCTAAAATAAATCAAATCAATTATGGGTAGATGACAATGACATATCATTGTATTTTTTTATTGGGCCTTTCTTGTTACAATGACTGTCAGTTCTTCGTAACATTCGGCACTTGTTTTAAGGTCCTCGCGTATGAGTTCACTGCGTACGTGAGACTTTTGCCAATACTGACCAATGACTAATGTGTACACATCGTTAGTATCATTAACATCTGTGAATACGATTTGCGTAATGATTCCTGGACTTTCGTTTTCCTTTGAGCTTTGGATTGGACATATTTAAGTTTATTTTTTTGATTGATTTGGTGACATCGTATATTTTTGTTAAAAATGATAAAGTCCAATATTTCCAAGATTGCAATAAATAGCTGTTAAACAATTCGGCTCATTACATGTATCAAAAATATTTGAGAAATGCGTTATGGTTTTGAGCGTATACCTTTTTTTTGGTGACGTTGGGGAAACCTTTAAAAGGTACACCGAAGCCTTGGGAGAGACTCCGGGTTATGTGGGATTTTTACCCACTAAAACCCCTCGGTGGCCTTCTTTGGCGCTTGGAGGGAACTCCAGAATCTCCAATGAAACACACAAGTATCTCCTAGCGCGGCGCCCCTGACGGGCTCATATCTTGGGCAAAGTGTAACTGTCCCCCTGCACCTTCCGGCGTCTGCGACGACATGCAGCCAAATATGCCGCCGTCCTTCTCGGGATTGCTGGCTGGGTGGTTCGTTAAATTCTTGAAGATCTATGCTTTTTTAAAGTTTATTAAAGACTCAATTTTTTCGTTAACATATTTCAAACAATATTTCTTTTATTCTCGGTTATAAATTAAAATGCGGCTATTACTTCATGTACCTACTATTTAGTCCATATTGCGTTACAGGTTGCTGCCTTAAGGGACGACTTTTTATAGATCTATTCTTAGTGCTCATGTTTCCTGCTACCAGACAAACTACAACAACAAGACAGTAATCTTGCTTTTCATCAGTAAATCAATCTTTAACTGGAAATTGCATCGAACAATATACCATGGTCCATAATTGAAGGCCGCATATCAATTGTTTCACGGAACGCGGTGTTCCAATAATCAAAATGATGTGTCTCCATGTACAATAGTTCACACATGACTCAACTAGGGACGCCAGAACTACTAACATTGTTAAAAATAATAAAAAAAAAAACCGACTGCTTGATTTTTTTCTTTGTTTTTATAATGGTATAATTTAACGCTTTTCATGAGCTTTCATCAAAATAGTAACAATTATTAAACACTTTTAGTGTTAATAATAATTGTTAGTAATAGACCATTCTAAATATGTATATATATGGCCTATTACTAGCTTTCATTTGATACCCATATTATCATGATAATAAAAAACGTTGTCCCAACCCACTTTTTAATTCTTTCAAGCTGTTCGGGCTGTAGCGCGAGCCAAAGAAATGGACACTCATAAGTACATACACTCGAAAAACATTACCCTTCTGACGCATTCGGGTAAAAATATATTATCTTCACAACTCACAGGCAATAGGCAAAACTACGAAACTAGTATATAAATTAATAGCGACTCAATTGGTTGGTGGTTTATTGCTAATTTGCCCAATAATAGCACTGTTATGCGCTGTTGTGTTTTGTTGTTTTCCGAGGCATTCCATCTTAATTTTCAGGGGTAGCAACGCATCTGTCGTTAATCCCAAGTAAGGCTCTGATCTTATCTGAGGTTGATGATAGACGTCCATGAGCAATGACCACTTACCATCAGATGGACTGCATGCTTGTCTGCTACTTCCATATCGACATAAAATTTACAAGTACACAACTCGACTAAACTATTTGATCAATGTCATAATTACATTTGCTACTTGGATATTGCAATACAGTCGATTAAAAACAGCATTTAACGATAAATGTAACGAGTTGATTTATAGGCTTAACAAGTCGAATCGAACCTTCGACAGACAGTTCTTCCCCATTATCATTTATATAAATTAATTCGATTATAGATAATTAATCAAAAATGATAAGCGAACGTCTGTGATTTTACATATTTTATCTTTATATTATTATCAAATAGGTACTTTATATTATGTGATCGAAATCATGAATCCGGAAATCTTTCGTTATCTTGTCTGCGCGAAGGCTTAATGTTATTGAAAATATGTTTTCAGAATTTTTTGTCATGCACATATTTTGAATTATTTGAGTATTTCAATTATTTGTTTGCGGCGCTTGCAATAGAAACAATGGGGTCAACATTCATGTCAGAATGTCAAAAAGAAAAATTCATGTCAGATATGTCTGCCAAACTTGTTCAAGCTTCCGAAGACCAAAAAACTGGCGGCTATTTTGCACAAAGATTAAATATCGCGGTGCAGCAAGGTAACGCCGCCAGTGTTTTGGGAACCATGCCTCACACGGCCATTCTAGATGGCCGGATATATATATACATACATATACATATATATTATATATTTGATTTTGTTTATAATATATCAGTAGACGAGCATGCAGTCCACCTGATGGTAAGTGGAATCTGCGGCGGGTGAACATATGTAATCAATCTCTGATAAGATCAGTCTTACCTGAGTGAGTGACAAACTGCTATTTCTGAAAAATTAATTGAATCGTCTCGAATAAGCTTTCAGAAGTGGCACCGCTTGTGCGACTGTAGTTATCCCCTCAAAATAAAAATTAGACATAGATATATAGATAGATTAGAGCAGGTCAAAGTGTGTATGTTACACATGAAATAAACCACTCACTTTTTGACGCAGCAGCAATTACTTTTCTAATTTAAAAGCGGGATAGCCCAGCTTAATAGGACAGTCACTACTTGAGTTCTAATCATATTAACGCTCCATTGTGATGCTTATTGGATGACTCTTGGGGAATCCTCGCTTACTCATTTCAATTGAGACAATTTACTTCAGTGAAATTTCTTTTCTAGGAATTTCTCTATCTTTATAGTTATCCGTTTATTCTTTTTTCAAGAGCGGCTATGCTAATAGCTATTACGAACGTTTGTGAGTATGTATGTGTGTCTGTCACTCTTTCACGGAAAACTTACTGGTCGGATTTTGCTGAAATTTAGCACAGATAATTGATAATATAGACACTTTGGATACACATAACCGTAGTAAACATGACTGGAGCGGGCGATGCCGGGGAATACGCTAGTATAATATAAATATAGTCATTTATAGAAAACGTTTGAAACTTTCTCAACGGCTAATATATGAGGCGACCGTCTTAGTCCTCGGGAGTAGCAACGTATCTGTAATCGACTTTGAATAGAACCCCTGTTCTATATGAAGTTACTTGCAGATGTCCATGGGTGGCAGTGATCACTTACCATCAAATGGACTGCACGGTCGTTTGCTACTTCAAGCAGATAAAAAAATCTACCACTGCTGCTTCTGGGTACTGATCTCCAGGGTCCTGGGTCTGGCACCCAAATCGAAAAGTATTTGGAATTAATTCACCCCGTTTGACAATTGTGGATTGGTAGACTTCACACACCTTTGAAGGCGGTAGAACTCTTTAAGTTTGACCCCAGAGGCAACACCGCCAAACCTATTCCTGCTAACAACAGCAGTTAGACGCTGCTGTGTTCTGAAGGGTGTCGTGAAGGAAACATACTTATCTAATGCCGAGGAATCAAAGCGTTAAACTTCAATTTAAGAGGTAAAGATTTCACTAGCCTATCACTGTCGTAAGGAAATCTTAGTCCTCAGTTCTACTTTTCCTTATTTATTTTAGTGCATGATTCAAATCTTGGTACTCATCTTGCGAGTCATTACCATAAAAACCTGTAAACTCTTTGTTGCGCCTCAATGATGTTAATTACGGCTAAATTTATCACAAAGCAAACGTAAGATCGTTTGATAAGAGTGCGTTGAGTTGCAGGAATTGTGAGTCAACGTGATGCCAGACTTAGTGACGCTTGCTATACCTACAAAGGTACTATACTACTAAGGAACAAAAGAGCTCTCCTTTAAGCTGGCGATGCACTGGCGATTCCTTTAGATACTGTTCATAGGCCACGGTGTCTACTTTGCATGAGTTAGGCTCAGCTAGGCGTCAGCTTTAACGTTGGGTTCAGCTATAAAAAACATCAATTTGTTGGGTTGTTGGTTTTATTTTGAATGGTGCTACTTCTCTTTTTTATTCCTTTCTGTAATAAGGAGAGTACTTTCCATCAGATAGCTCATCTGACATCGTTAGGTACCTATATAAAAAAATGTTAAGACAACGATTCGATGATAATCTTGGATATCTATGAACCATCCAGTCTATAAGATCAAATAAATTTAGTTAACGGTTAAACACATATCATTGCAGCCATCATAGTGCAATATTAACTAGATATATCACGATGTTTTCAGTAATCTTTAAAACGAGAGATGATTTTGAAAGAGACAGACGCCCGCTAACTTTTTCCCCAATAGTGCTCATAGTATTATAAAACAACGACTCCTTTATGAATAAGTGTACATATAATACGCAAGTGAATTGAGTTCTATTAAGGGACTTAGTAACAAATTTAGTTCCATATTCTCACAGTGTTCGTATTACTGTTACTAAGTAGTTAGTTCGTCGGCGTGGTCGCAACGTTACACCCAATCTCTGATTACGGATGTAAGCTAATATATTCAAGATTTGTAACATCTATAGCAGATTTCTTTTAAAAAATTGAATTAAGGGAAGAAAGAATATCATTTACTGGAGGAAACTTTCAGATATATGCTACTCCTGAAGCTTAAAATAGTCGCCTCATATGATAATGAGCAAGAAAGCTTCACGTTAGAATATTTGTGGCGGTGGTAATTCGCCGGTCGAACCATATTTGTTCTGCCTTATACTAGATTTTTTATTTTTTATAGTATGGAAGTAGCAATGAGCATGCAGCCCACCTGATGGTAAGTGGCTACTGCCGCCCATGGACATCCGCAATCAACCCTAGGTAAGATCAAAGTCTCACCTAAGGTTAGCCACAGATGCGTTGCTGCCCCTGAGGACTAAGATAATGCCTCGGAAAATCATGTCTCCCTTACCACACCCTTCAGACCAGAACACAACAGTCCATAACAGTGCTGTTATTAGGCAGAAATAAACCACCAACTAATTGAGTCACTATTAATTTATAAACTAATTTCGTAGTTTTGCCTATTGTCTGTGAGTAGTGAATGAATTTTTTTGTGAAGGCAATACACAATGAACTGTCAGTCGATCCCATAACTATCAACTGTTTATCAAAAGAACAACTATATCAAAACGCAATTATAAAAACGCTTTCTATACTCATAGCTCCACACTGGCTTTTCTCGTGTTTTGCTGGCATCACGGACACATAAAGACGAATACACAAACACCCAGACCCAGAACATAATCTGAATTCATCATTCAGATCGGTCTGGTCGGGCAGGCTATTATAAGGCAGAAATAGGTGTACTTAATTAGGTAAAGCAGCATCGCATCAAGCAGGTTTCCAATTCTATTTGCATAATCAGGACTCCAATTCTTATGTATTGTGGTTTTCATTACTTCTTGTTAGTAATTATTTATTTATGGATGAAGATTTGTACGAAAATAACTGAAATACTTTAATATGGAAAATAAAAGATAAGTATAGTGCCGTATAATCCAGCGTAAATTATTAAATTGTGATATCAAATTGTACAAAATTTATAAAAATGCGATGTAATAAAAGTGTGCGTTGGCCGGGAATCGAACCCGGATCAACTGCTTGGAAGGCAACTATGCTGACCATTACACCACCAACGCCGTTCTTGTCATCAATAAAATATAATTAGAGAATATCTAATGTTAGCTTAGCTGTTTCGTGACGTGACGTCACACATATGATAATAAATAATAATTACTGATAATCTATATTTATTTTTATGTACTGGCGGAATAGAAATTAATTATCAATTGTACAATGGTGAAGGAAGGAAGATTGCTTTTTAGGTTATTTCAGCCTTATAATTAGCTTGTATTATATTGAAACAAGCTGAGCCCCCCGGTTACACCCGCGATTAAAAAATGTAATGTAATTACATTTTCTAAAATAGAAGTTAAGTTACGCCGCCTAATTTATGCCTTACGACATTAGCTATCCAACAGTGAAAGTCCCGTCAAAATCGGTCCAGCGGTTTCAGAGATTACCCGGAATAAACACATAGACAGACAGACAAAAATTTTAGTAATTGATGTTTTGCTATCAGTATCGTATATATTTCCATATAATATATATAAGCTGTTATTTTGATATTACAAACAGACACTTCATTTTATTTATATGTATAGATGTATAGATAAAAGTGCTGTATTAAAATTTAGTATAATATACAATTTAATGAATATTTAAACAAAATATGTGGTAAGCGATCATAAATAAATAAGGATCATGATGAAGTCATGTTATTTTATTTAATCCGGGTAAAACTGCAACGCTCAGCTAGTCTATCTATATCTACATATACTAACTACTAATATACTAATATATAAAAATGAGATGGTGTGTGTCTATGAGTTACTAAATCACACGAACCACTGGTCCGATTTACATGAAACTGCATTGATGTAGCTTATTTAACTGGTCAGTCAATAGACTACTGTTAATTTCGATATTTTACGCTCTTTAAAGATGGCGACTTTTTAGTCACGTCACTGCATCCTTTGGTTTCAGACGTTCATATTTCCATTTGAAATAAAAATAGAACGCTAGAAAATAGCAAAATTTTGATGGCATGTACAAGGTTTACATTTAATTTTCTATTTGGAATGTCCTCTTCTTTATCCTCGTCCTCCGGAATCTCTTCATATACCTCCAACGGTTAGCGAGTAAACCTAATTTTTTTGTCACGTAGCAAAGCACAGGTACTTCACAGGTGCTAGTAATGAATATAACTGAGCAGGTTTAATGTCGGTCAGACTTACGTTGAATGCTGCACAATAGTTCGACCTTGTTTCTTGTACCTAGGTGGCATTTTAATGGAAATTACATATGGATTGTCCTGGTTTTAGCTCTACTGAATAGAAAGAAGGAAAGAAAGATTATTTATTCACGAAGAATACACAGCACTAAAAATTAAAGTAAACATAAACATAAATAAAAGAATATATATATATATTACTTATAACTAAACAAAACAAAAGGAAAGTAAACAATAAATGACCCGTGCTGTGACATAATAACATTGTGATACGGACGAAACTCAGCTGCTGTCGTGGTACGTACTAAAATACGGCGCTGGTTTTCAGTCTCTCAATAGTTATATCCTTATAAGAACTGTCAGGCTTATGTGATAGAATTTTCAGAATCCATTCAGTTTTTTAAATATTCGTTATAAAGTCTAGATTTTCTTTCAATAATATAGTAGTACCGAC
>MOOZ01000019.1:192645-208120 GCA_002930495.1 Cecropterus lyciades | reverse complement strand
GGAGGTCACTACAAATTGGTTCATTAATGATGGACTAAGACAGGACTTATACAAACTCCACCCCTAAAGAAGTTGAATAGGGTTCGGTTGTATCATATATTATCTACGCGTACAATGTTGTGACTAACATGATTTTAGGTTAATATTTTCGCAGAATTGATCCATTTCAATTTCTTGCATGTACCGACCATGCGAAAATTATAGCGCAAGTAAAATTATAGCATGTACACAGAAATCTACCTATTTCATAATTTATTTCACTACCTCTAACTGTTACATTACTCTGTGGTTTTAGATACTGTCAGTTACGCTGATAACAGCGGAGTTAGGATTTTAAGGAGTTCGGCTTAAAATTATTAAATAAACCGAAACTAGAGAGGTAACAGACTGATATTAATTTATGTATTTGTATCTTTGACCTACTCGCTAATGGATAGGCTCAAAAGTCTAGACTAAAAGTAGGTACAGCGCGCCTATTGTTTTAATAGCAACCCTGGTTTAACTTTGTTATTCAATTATGTGTAAAATTATGGAAAAATAAAAAAATGGGTATGTGTATATTAGTTAGACACTATCGTAAAAAATCTTGTCTCGCGTCCGCTGGTCGCCTTGTTTCTCAATACTTTTATGATAAAATTTACTTTTGGGCAATTTTAAAACGCCTAGTTTATAGTTATATGATACCCATATACGATACCTACCCATGATGAGTATAATGGCTTATGCCCTAAACCCCTTTCACTCAGAGAGGCAACTACTACGTCCACGTCCAACAGTGGAAGTATGAAATATAAATCGTTATTGATAACTAGCTAAAGTACCGTAACGTGCTTCGCTGCGGGACATAAAAATAGTCGCCATCTTTAAATACTGCATAATATTGAAATCAAAAGTCGCCTATAAATTGACCAGGTAAATAAGCTACATTCATACAAAATTTCATGTAAATCGGATCAGTAATCATGATTATTTACAAAATAAGTTGTTATCAAAACAGCATCTTGAGAAAACAGTGGATCTACACGTAAATCAGTATAAACATTATTATTCTTCTCCAATTTTCCCGTCTAAATAAAATTCTACTTTGTTAATAATAAACATAGCATACTGATTCTGTATGAACTGACGAAAGTTTGCGTTTCCAATTGCACTCATACCATACACGCCTATATCTCCAAATTCGAAATCAGAATGTCCATCTCCATACTGCCATGTAATAGTATGCTTGTCTAGTCATGCTCGGATTGATTAACAAACAGACAAACAGCATCATTTTTATATATTAGTATAGATAAGTTCAAAGTTTAAAGTTAACTGTACAAGCTGTTTGATATTGTCTAAACAAACCGCTTAAAACACCTTAACATTGCTAGGGCAGTTAATATTTAACTGCAATACAGTTAAAACTAAACTGTTTAGTGCAGTTTTATGACTTAACGGATCCGAACAATGTTAACTTGTGTAACCGCTGTTTTTTACAATAACTTTCGAACTTTAGAAACTTAAAAAAAATTAAATTGCTTTATAAGGTTCCAAAACAATACAGTAAGTATTTGCGACTAAAAATATAGAAAATTTGTTTTAAAATTAAAAAAATATGATATATTTTCATTGTGTAAATATTAGTCAATATATACATTATAAATATCTATGTATAATATATTACCATTTTTATTATTCGTATTATATTTTTGTACAACAATAATTTAAATTTAAATAAATGAAAAATAATAAGGTCAGCGATTTCAAAACATCTGTGTATACCTGTATATCTGTGTATTTAACCTTTAAACATAATTATACTATTGTCTGGTTTTCAGTATACTATTGTGTATATTATTTATTTTCGTGATAATTTTAGGCATAGTTATATTTATTATTATAAGTTATTTAAATTATTAACAGAGCACCTTTGTCACACTTATTTATATCTTATATTGAAGGTTGTAGAATTGTTGTGGTTCGACTCCAGAAGCACCATCGCCTCACCTATTTCTGCCTAATAACAGCAGTGTTATGCGCTGTTGTGTTCTGGTCTTAGGGTGTGGTAAGGGTGACATACTTTTCCGAGGCATTCCATCTTAGTCCTCAGGAGTAGCAACGCATCTGTGGCTAACCTTAGGTGAGACTTTGATCTTACGTAGGGTTGATTACAGATGTCCATGGGCGGTAGTAGCCACTTACCATCAGATGGGCTGCATGCTCGTTTGCTACTTTCATACTATTATATCAGCAAAGTTCAGCGCAGTCATATTTTAGTTTGAAGATTATGGCTTCAAAGGCTTCGAGGCTTTGAGGACATTTTTAAGATCCATCAGTCTAAGTGTAAGCTTCCTCAAGATGTCTTCCCTCACCGTTAAAGCAAGATAATAAATTTATGACCCTCACGGGTGCGTAGGATTCGAATCAAGGACCTCCTCGGCCGGCCAAGAGCCTCCCCATATTTTCTACCGCTAATCGATCCAGATCCAAAATTTCACATCCATAATATTCCTGTTATGGTTATGAAATTTCGGATCTGGATACCGATACAGATGTAGGAATAATATTATACTGGTTTCGCATACGGTAACGGTTATGTATATTTCAGATTATCCACTAATTTCGGATAGTTTTGGTTACGGATATTATATATGTATATATACTATATATATATATATTCGGGGACGTCTTACCCTCCGGTCTCTCGTATGCTACGGCTAATCATTGAGAATTGGAGAAAATCCTATTGTGGGGCTATGAGTGTAGAAAGCGTTTATGTTTATGTCTATAACATTAAAAATTAACAATAATAATCACAAATAAATGAATTAAAAATAATTCAAAACAAAAATTAATAAAATATCAATAAAAATAAAAATGTCAGAGAGAAATAATAACAATAAAAATCACATTAAATACGGTTGCACATGAAACCCTCTTTACCCGGGCAATTCGGGCAATTGACATTTATACATAATAATACAACGTTATTAAAAACATTGTAATAGATAGACACAAAAAGATATGTACCATCCCCACTGTTTAGTGTGTGGTTCGCAATAATTTGGTTTTATGTCTGTTATCACTTGCTATTACAATAAATCATATCAGTTATTATTATACCTGATCAATTTTATAACTTATTAATTTATTTATTACTTTTATTATTTATTTAGTAAAACGAAAAAAAACATGTCTTGAAACATATCCGAAATTAACTAAAACTTTTTATATCGGATACGTTTACGGATAAATTTGTATTTCGGATATCCGATAGTTTCAGTTATGGTTACGGAGCTCCATAACATCCCTGGTATCGATAGCCCGAATCACTAAACAAATGTTTAAAACATTTTTCAGTTGTTCCTGCAAATGAGCATTGAGCATTAAAAACAAAACAAAAAAAAACCCACCCACAAAATTAACTTCAAATCGTTTGCTGAAATTCGCTTAATGTGACGCTTGCAGCGTCAAGCTTTACTTTCTTGGCTCTCGGGTCACGCTAGTAGCGTCACGCGAATGACGCTCGAACTGACTGTTTTGTGGCCCTTCATGTAGCCGACTTGGCATAAAAACTTTCCTCACTTTAAAATGACGTCAGCCAAAACTGTATTGAGTGTCGTTTACAATACTTGATACAGTTTTTCTAATCGCACCCAGACTATTGTTCCTTGTTCTAGAAAATGCGGACCAAGTGCGAGTGGGGCTTGTGTGGTTCCGCACAATAAATAAACAACGATAAGTACTGCTTGGGGAGGTCTAAGTCCAGCAGTGTCGTGGAGGGTTGTGGAATAGGCTGATTTGATGATGATGATAAGTAAGGTTCTATAAACGTGGATAGGCAGATTTTACTGAACAGGTTACTTTTTATCTTTTTTGAATAAAAAGCGATTTTAATATTTTTGTAATAATTAAATAAAACATTTTTTTTTAATTTTAATTTTTCGATGTTGGACTTCTGCCTACGAGTAAAAAAGCAAATATATATAATATATATATTTGCTTTTTTACTACTTTAAAAAAAAGAAAAACAATATATATATAATATATATATGTTGTTTTTCTTACAACGTAACGTAACGTTCGGTGCGTAAGGATACGGTTAGTGTTGTGTGTCGTGATATGGAACCTAAAAAAGAAAAACTAGACGAACTAGACGTAGGGTAGATAGGTTAATTTACCACTAGTGCTTGTCAACGGCTTCTCCCCGCTACCGCAGTTTCGCCGTGACCACAATCCATGTAACTGGGTCGAAATATCAGCAAAAAGAAATTCAAAATAGCATATCGTGAGTACCCGTAACATATTAAAATGTATTTTTTAAACGATTGAACATCCTATGCTTGAAAAATTAATGTATTGGAGATTTAATGTCATGCAAAGTTGACTATCCCTGTCTCTTGTACTATGGTTTCTCCACCCACTATAACAAGATGCGGAACCCAGAAATATGAATGTCGATTGAACCGGAACACTTAGTTAGTGAAGTTCAAGGATCTGTTAGTGCTAACACTTACTTTCTTGGCGGTTTCGGTTTGGGAAATTATGTCAAGTGATGCAATTTCGCTGATACAGAACACATCCCGTTTGTAATATTTGGGTCCAACCATCCATCATTCATTAGCTGCATCTTTTCCTCAATTTTATAATATAGATGTAGTCGATCGTGTGCTCTTAGTACAAGTTTCATACGTTTTTTTTCAAAACGATAATTTTTTCGTCTTCGCGTACATCGCAATGTACATTTCATGTAAATGTTTTTGTGTTCGGTTATACCGTGCAATGTAATTTGAAATGACGTACGAAAACGTCAACAGTGATTTTTAAGGGAAGCGTTATATACTCGTACGGTACACAAAGAATACGATTTTCTCTCAAATAATGGCATCGGTATAGTTTTATGATATCTCAATAAAATGACAATTGTTGAACACTGCTGTATTCTTGTTTAAACGGCATGGTGAGGAAAATATCGCTACGGGGCACTGGCGCGTTCCATAGGAGATCCCGGAGTCCCCTGCAAGTACTGAGGTAGGCCACCGAGACTGTTTTATTAGATAAAAATCCCACATAACCCGGAGTCTCTGTCCGGGTTATGTGGTGTGTCCAAGGCTTTGGTGTACCTTTTGAAGGCTTCCTCCCCAAAAAGAAAAAAAATGTAAAACAAGCATGTCGTGACATTCCAACTTAGTCCTCAGAGACGGCATCTGTAACTCAGGTAGAATGGATATCTTATCTGGAGTTGACCACAGGTGCCTCTGAGGCAGTGGCCACTTACCATCAGGTGGACAGCATACTCGTTTGCTACATGTATAATATATACACTTTTACTGGAAATAACAGTTTTGTTCTCAAGGGTAGCAACGCACCTGTGGATGAACTCTGATAGAACACAAAGTCTTTGTGGGGATTTTTACTGATTGCCATGTGCGGTAGTGGAAGCTTACCAGATGAATTTTATGCTTACTTCTATTTCTTTTACAAAAATCTCGTCCTCGCGTTGTATTATTAAACTGAAACAAGCTATATGTATTGATCTACACATTTATTGTAAGAATCTGCTATCTGTAAGACAACAGGAAAATTTCATCTTTTCCATCTCTTGTAACTTTGCAGCTTTTTGCAGTTCCAGCGAAAAACTTTTAGAGTGGTTTTTTGTGTCAGCTGAATTATTCGTGGAGAATAGAATTTTAAAACTATTTTCAATAATTTAAAATCTTCGAATACTTTCAAAATTTTTGACACATACCAATATAAAAGTGTTTTTTTTTTATTATTATTTCTGATTATACGAGCTAATTTTACATACAATTAAAACGATTTAGATTTGACTTTAATTTATCTGTGGGTTATAATGTATTAAAAAATTAGGGTTACAACAAATTAACAGACAAGAAAAAAGCTACTATCCCACACATATTTGTACTCCGGAAGCTTAGAAGTAGTATAATGATAGTACTATCTATTAGCAAATTAGGTGACGATGTCCGTCCGTCCTTCGAAATATGCAATAAAAATAAGATAAGATATACATGACATTTGAATTGCTACTGACGAGGCGGGGTAAAAGAATAAATTAATAAATAATGTACTGTAATAAAAGAATAATAACAAAAGAATTAAAAAACAGCACTCCTGCTTTCCCGGGGATGTGGAAGAGGGCGAATAAGGGACAAAAGTCCCGGAGATGGACAGAAACGTTTCCCTGTGTAACAACAATATCTACTGTTACACACATGCATGTCAGGCGCGGTGACAGACAAAAATTTCCATTGAGCATATGACTTCTGGACCTATAGGCTTTAGACAACAAAAGTACGATAGATTAGAACAAAGAGAAATCGGAAAATCCTATGAATGGCAGTATGAAGATGGAAAGAAGTCTGTATTTAAAGAACGAACAATGTGAAGTATAACGACTAAGTTGGGACCTTCAGATAAGTTTATCTCACTCTCTACTAATCAGAATACAGCAGCGTTGTACGCTGCTATTATCAGGTAGAAAAAAAAAGCTGTCACGGGACGCCTGGCAGATGTGAAACATCGTGTTCCTACAAGTAATATGCATAAGTTGCGACAACTAAATATATAGCATAATGAAATTAACGCCACCTACGAACGGTATCCCGCACTAAGTCGAAATAACACCGCAGCCCGCTAAGGTTTGTAAGTATAACAGATGGCGCTAAAATATACACGGTGTGGCGATCACCACGCCAACAATCAGGTTTAGGTGCGCCTATAGGTGTTTCACATCAATTGGTGTGGCGGTGGTATCAACGCAAAGAGTTTTACTACGTTTAATTGAACGGCGTCGTAAGACGAATATTCTTAAGAAAATCCAACTTAATGATCAGGCATCGATATTAGGCGTACTTCAAATTTACCAACAGGTGTTCGAGAACATTTGCTTTGCGGCAAGTTATTGCAAAACGGTTTTTCATCAACACCAACCTTTATTTCGCTATTAATCATTATTACTAGCAGGCCATTCATAAAATTATCACACTGAGCTGCTATTAATATAAATAAAATGGCCATTTTAGTAAAGCTTCTGGCCATAATTACTTAATATTGACCAATCAATAGACAGATATCCGTGTAATTGACAACCAATCTGCATATTTATGAAGGTTTTCGAGAAATACAGTTTCATAACTCGAATCAAATTCTATTCAAGTTAAATCTATTTCTGTGAGTCTGTCGGTAATTTTTAAATTTAGCAACTTTTTTGCATATCCAAAGTCTAAAATTTATTGTTACATTTTTTTAAATTATCGATCTATAAATCAAGACATTTTTCTTGACGAAATTGAGTGTTTATGGTCAATTTACGTCCACCATCTTAGTCCTTGGGAGAAGCAACGCATCTGTGATTGACATCAGATAGAAATCCTGTTCTATATGAAGATGATAACTAATGTTCATGGCTTATGACTTCCCATCAGATTGACTGCATGCTCGTTTGCTACTACAAGCTTTTTTTAAAGTTTTTTTTTAACATTGCAGGAACTGTTACAACCAAGTTGTTATAACCTAAAATAAAATTCATAATAGATATGTAGAAACGGTAAGATAAGCAGGAGTAAATGATGACAGTAATAATTAATTAAATCATTTTGCTACTAACGTTGTTTAATTTTCAACTTGTTGGCTTGCCTTTTATTATTTTGTATACGGTAATTAAGTTATTGATATGTATTATTATTACAACTGGTTAAAACCATTACATGGGCGCTAGGTTTGTTCAATCTTATGTCCAACAGATGGGCATGTGTATTTAGCGTTGTGAGAGCTCACGAAAATTTGTTTGAAATAATATATATCCCATTCGTGGGTAGTGACAAGATTTGATTAAAATTTTGACGACGTCTTTTGTCGATTCAGTGTAATACAGATATTATTTATCATACTTTAATCACCTTATGTTCCGCAAAATGCAGTCCTGATCCTTAAAATTCGTCCCTTTTCACAACATTGTACCCGTCGCAGCCCCGTGGTCCTTAGCTAGTTAGCTAGCAGCCCTTAGTTAGTTCCAAACAGCCCCTCAATTGGAGACACGCAGCGTGCGTCTTCAACTGGGAAAAGACTAAGAATACGCTGCTCCAATGAGACTTGTTATTGCTACGGCTAACAGTGACAATTAAAATGACTAAAATGTGAAATGGGTTACAAAAATAATGATTCGAATGATGGCAGAACAATATACGAGTAGGTTATAGTTTGACCGGGAATGCACAATCGCCACACCTATTTCTGCCATGTAATAGTTCTGCATTTCGGTAAAAGGGTGAGGATGCCTGCTCATTTAAATATTAGTATACCATAAGGTGGGCTGCATTTTTTGCTACTTCTATTTAATAAGATTAATATGATTGAGCATGTTACTATATGTGACGGAAATGGCAAGACACTATTCAACATTCCGGTTTGTTCCCAAAACAAGTAAAAAATCATGTAGGTAGACTTTGCTCTTACGTAAATCATTCATAAATATAAAAAGTTATTTTTGAACGTCAATACGTTATTACAGGTTTGGAGAGCATTGGTTTGAAGAATATAGGTAAAAAAAAACTAGATTTAAAGGATAAACTCTTAAAGGAATAACTGCGTTGTCAGTATCCACATCCTGAAGACTAGTAGAACCAGTATGATTCGATGCGGAGGATTGATGCTGATTGATGGATTTCAGTTTTAGTTCTCAAGAGCTGATGGCGTCTATGATCAACCTCACTTAGGAGATCAGCAGAGCAGCGCTTCTATGTTTTGTTTAGAAGAGTGGATTGTCACTTTTGTCTTTATTTTTCTGTTGTGGACTATCTTTTAGTTTTAAAGTTCAATAACATAGCTGTGTTACACGCACAGAAAGGATTTATAATTCTGTCAAGATCGTTTACAAATACACACTTGAAGGTTTAAAACAAAAAAGTGAAACCACGTGCTCCACTATAATTGAACAAAGCGTGCCACCCCGTGCTAGAGACGAAAAAATACGAGCAATTATGCCATGCCATTCAAATCCTCTCATTATTCCCATTGAACGCACAATAATAGATGCAACAAGTTCAAATTTAACAAATTAATAAAGGACACAAGTTTCTTAATACTTTTTTTAGGAAATTCTTCCTTATTGACACACGATTAAGACTATTTTGCTGTAAATATTTATATGTTTGATATATTGTAATACATGAAAATCAATGTGCATTCTTCCCATGCTTCTAAGGGTAGTCTGTCAAATTTAAACTCTATAACAATAACGATAGAGTTTTTAATGTAATTAAGTAAAATAGAGTGGTCATTGAGTCATGGGTACATCGGAACTATACTTATAATGATTAGGTCATACGCAAAAGTGTAAAGTGAACGAGGATGTGTGTATTTTAATTAAAGTCTAAAGTTCAATCAATAATGCAACTACAACATGATGTATTACATCTAAACCCGAAGGTGTCGATGAGTTTTAATAAACCACAAAGACCTCAAGAGATCATAAATGAATTAATTAATAGCGCTTATAAAATTCAAAGTTTATATAACAATTTTATGGGCTATTGATTGTTAGTACTGCGATACGTGGCGTTAGTTTACGAGGTAACGTTATCACAGATATAATAATCAAATATGTTTATGAGTAGCATGACTCAATAAGAATATATGAATAGCACACTCATTACCTAAAACAACATAAAACAATAATAAAGTATCAGTAAATCTTACTAAGATTGTACAGGAAAACATTAGCAACACATATTGTTAGAACATTCACTTGAGGAAATGTAGAAATTATTGTAATAAAATGCTTTGAAAATGTATTCTTATGTAATAGAGTTTCGTAAAGGAAAAAATAAATATTATATAACTTACACGCCAAAAGCAATAATTAAATGTATAAGGATAGATTGATGTAAACGCTATTTCTGTTTTTAGGGTATTGATATTTGAGTAATACAAGAGTATTTATGTATATTGTATATTGATAAAATCAGTAATAAGTAAGTGTTATTCATTAACACCTACATTGAAAACAATAAATCGATTAATACCTAAAAAACAATGAACTGATTAAATACACAAAAAATAAATGGCAGTCTTACTAATTAGAAAATAATTATTAAGTCAATTTAAAATATTGATAACAAGAATAAATTGCTGCAACAATTACACCAGGTCACATAAATAGATCAAATAGTAATCATAATGTAGAAAACGGCCTTTAAAAACCTACAACATTCTTAGGAATATTATCACGGTAATAAATATGAGAACAAAAAGAACCGAAAGCAAATAACAATGAATCATACTTGTTAAACGAGACGGACACTTAAAAACTAAGGACTACGCTAACATATCAAGCAGTTGAAAACATTAATTAAGGTTACAACATAAACTAGCGACGATCATCCGAAAGCTCTATGAGTCGAGTTTATTTTTCATTCATACGAACGACAAATACAAGTAACCGACTTACTAACACAGATAAGGGATATAATGATGTTGAATCGAAAGTAAACGCTTCTGTCAGTGTGTACAGTTGAAAATTCAACGCAAGCGTTTGATAATACTGCACATGGGGTATAGTAAACACCGATGCGAGACGCCGGCGCACCGTCAGTCAGACACTGATAGTTCAGTTGTAAGCAGGCTATTGAGAGCCACGCGCCGACCGGCTCACGCGCACGCGATCGAAAAACGAATAATAAATCGGGTGTCCCACAAGGGTGGATTTTCGAACCAGTGATTTTTAATACATTCGCTAATTTCTGTATAACGTGTATTGAAAGTGAGTTGTTCCGTGGTCCAGTGACTGCTTGCTGAATGCATGGTGAGTGATTTTGAAACGTTTCTTGCATCGGCATTTGAATGAGAGCATTGTTTAGGAGGCGGGAGGTCTTTTTGTTTTAAAACGCCGTTAGCATCAATGGCACTTTCATCTCCGTTCGTTTTATTTACAAGTTTATCAAGTTCTAATTAGAGAGCAGTAAATGTGTTAATGCCGGGTATAAAGTTTTATGGGTTTTAGCTCGAAATATAAGGTTTATCTGGACCGTTTAGTGTAGTCATGTACTTGAACTTCTATGGAGCGACTTTTGTTTACGTTCAACTCGTTTGTCTACGTCGTTAAATCATTGCGGGAATTCAGCGATAACTTCGGTGAATTATGAGCCAAGGTTTTATGGATCTTGAAGAATTTTCCATACCGACTGATTGATGAGATAAATTTTATTTTTTCCTATAAGACTGTATTTATTAACGTCTATATTTTATAAAGTTTAATAGTTCGATCCATCAAAGTTTCTAAAGTAAAGTTTGAGATACAGATTTGTTTATGAAACCTTGTGGTTTGAATAAACCTCGCAAAATATTATCTTATCTGTTGTTTATCTTTTAAGATAAAATGTAACAAAACGCTTATATTTATAAACGTACAGCAGTAGCTCTTAGAATTGATTAACGATTGATAATATCTATGGGTGTTGATAAATTAGGTAGCGATAGAGGAATTTTAACCGGGAAAAATCTGGTTAAAGTTGATAAATTTTGTATAATGTCATCATTTAAGTGTAAGAGTCGAATTTAGAAGTATGTGTTGTTAATAATATTCTAGAGATTTTTTTTTTGATTTATCTAATCCTACGTATATATATATATATACATCGACTTAATTATAGTGCACTTTATGCATTTGTAAAATCGTATCGGACTTTTTATCGATCTAACCTTATAATTATGTCCAGAATTGACATTTAAAAAAAGTATATTTCTAGGCATTTAAATGAAAACTTATGTTTGTATACATTATTCACATATGACATGATTAAAGCAAACACAATTAATTGAAGCGTTAATTTACGGCATTGATCCTTAAACAACAATTAAAACAGCCAATACATTTCTATTAACCTACATTGCAGCTCGTAAATTCCATGCAAATACAATCACACGGCATTTATTAAATAATTCACTGCCAATGATAAATATTACTTCTTGACCTCTAGCAGGACATTGATAAGTCTCAATGAAATCGCCTAGTTTACCTTTCTCAGAAGGTAAAGTAAGTATGCGATAGATTGTAGCGATAGATATAACTTTATCAGTACATCTGAAGATATTATATCATTTTTCATATTGTTATAGATAAAAGGAAACTTTTGTATACGGGAATTCTGTATGATCAGCTGATATAAAGCTTTTTATATAGAGTAAAATTTAAATTTCGATGATAATTAAAAAATAAATAGTCTTATAGTTTTATTTGATATATGTCCCAGTTGGTATAATATGTCCAGTATAGCAATGGATGAAGATTTGTTCCTTTTTCTATTTGTGTAAAATTATTTGTGGAGGTATTCTAAAATTATTAAGTTTCCTACGATTGATTGTCGTATGGTTAATAGGATGTAAAAGTAATTGTTAATAATACTACCCATAAATCTTTCTATCATGTCGGTCACACAAACGGTATAAATGAATTGCGTGTTCAAAAAGAATTTCCGATACAACACTGGTTAGTCAGTTACTTGTGAAACTTATTTTTGGTTTTACATTATTGGTAATATTGATTTTTTACCAATATAATGGCGATAAAATCTTATGCGAAAAATTAAAAAGTTATAGTTTATTTATCAGCCATATTTCTCGCCATTTCAGAGTCATGGTATGGGAATAGTTTAATTATATATTTTTTTCCAACTTGGGTTTCAATGCTCACTCCTTTATCTATTTTTGTTCATGATTTCAGAATCTTGCTCTATATAAAGTGAACATACGAAATACAAATGGTTGTACCATTTCCGTATCTATTGTACATTTTGTTTCAACACGTGCATTTGTTTCAATGCATACGGAAGACAAATTGTCTCCATATGGTACACATTAAGAACTAGTGATTTAACATCTCAGATCTTAGAAAGGAATCCATCTCTTTCCATTCAACACTTTAGGTTCACTGCTCGATCCGGTTTAGGCCTAGGCCTCTTAATTGGGGCTTTTGTTCAAAGTTACCGCAGCTAGCATGTTGGTGACCGCAGTGGTTGATGTTACACAGGAAGACGCTGCTCCCCATCTCCCGGATTTTGTCCCTTAGTCGCCTGCTATCTGCTTAGTAGCTGCTTATCTATGAAGTGTTGTTCATAGGTGCTGTTCAAAACCGATGCCATATGACACAAATATAATGAGTTCTTAATAATTCTTTCTTTAGGCGTTGTAAAAAATCTTTTGTTGTATTATAGAAATAGCAATCGAGCATGAAATCCCATGATAAGTAGCCTCTGCTGTCTTTGGAAATCCTTTATCGACCTCACGAGACCTGGGATTTTCTACAGTCGCCATATACACACCATGAGACCCATCAAATATCATAATATGAAAAAGTAGAGTACTACTATCAACCTGTATACTATTTCTCAATTCGTATACACAGGTTCACGATAATTACACAATTTTACATACATGTATTATTGTATAACAGTGATATGATGATATCAGTGTTCAAATTGCACTCTGGTACCGTTTTGAGATCAGATATAATGGCTTATTGGTAAAAAGTGTGCCAAGTGAATAGTTCCGGGTTCAACCGCCGGTGGAGACAGGCACACGCGAAAACAATTTTATATAACACGTTTAGGTATTTGTTCACAAATGTTAGTAAAATGATTACGTCATAAATACATTAGTATATTGTTGAGTATTTTTAAGGTGGATGTAGTAAACGAGGTGTACACCTGTACCCTTAGCACGAGTCATTACTTTTGCTCAAACGGTCGTTGTTTACGTTTACGTCTATACATAACAATGTTCACTGCATTCTATAGCCAAAAACGTAAACGTTGATCGTTTTAAGGAAACCTAATAAACTCGTACTCAGGGCACCGATTGCAAGTGGCCACTGTCGCCCATGAACATGTATAAGTAACACTATGTAAAGCAGGTTGTACATGAAATCGTTTACAGATGCGTTGCCACTCCTGGGAACTACGATGGTCAATTCATATGTAAGCAAATACACACACACAAAAGCATTTTCTACCACTACAGAACCAGTATAATCCGACCGGGGAGGTACTACCCTCCACACCTATTTCTAGCGTGAGGCATTTCTTGAGTTTCGGTGGAACGGGGTGGTCGCTGGCTCACTTATCTTAGTCCTCGGGAGTAGTAACGCATGACTTCAGTCTTTGATCGACTTCAGATAGAATGCCTGTTCTTTATGAAGTTGCTTACATATGTCCATGGGCGGCAGTAACCACTTGCCATCAGGTGGACTGCATGCTGGTTTGCTACTTTAATATAATAAAAAAAAACACGCTTTTTTAAAAAAACACGCTTTCTACACTCATAGCCCTACACTAGGATTTTCTCCTTTATCGTGGGTGCCATGGACACACAAAGACGAATACACAAACACCCAGACCCAGAACAGAAACCTAAACTCATCATTCAGATTTCTGTCTGGCCGGGGATCGAACCCGGGACCCACTGCGTGTCAGACCGGTATGGTGTCCGCTCCGCCACGCGGGTCGTCAAATACATGATCCATTACATTTACCCTACAAATAAATACTACGATATTACCACCCCTGTCGATCTAAAATGGTTCTACTTTAGAAATTTTGTTGCTTTGTTATTTTTTTAATTATAATTTAATTTTTTTAGTTACTGCAACTTTGCTTTCCACGGGTTTTATAATATTAGTGCATAGTTCTTATCGATGAGGAAATGAACGGGCGACATATTTTGAAAACACGCATGTTTATAAACTTATTGTTGAGAAATTTTGTAACCGTCCAGAATTGTTTGTTGTTGTAATACATTGTTTAGTTTGTTGGTGTGAAAAAAGAAAAAAGGTAAATGACATATGTAGAATGAAAATAGCAACCAAATTATAGTATGTAAATTATGGTAGTTTTGACGTAACACATTTTCAGTGTTATATACATACCTAGGTACACAAAAATAGAAATCAAAAAAGAAAAAAATCTGCCACTTTTTATTTTCATTTTCTTTATTTTTCATCTTATCTTTCAAATTAACACAGTCAATAAAAATATTTATCATAATTAATAATACATAGCATCAGACATACAACATACTTCTGTTTGATAACATTAGTGTTAAGCGCTGTTGTGTTCTGGTTGGAAAGGTGATATATTGGATAATTATTTAGTATTCCTAAGAATACTAAATAATTATCCAATATATCACCTTCAAAGAACTAATTCTTAAGGGTAGCGAAGCATCTGTACCCAAAGACGGGATGGATTTTAATCTAATCCTACATACATAAGAATCCAGCCTGGCTGCTTACTTGTCCACGGGTGAAAGTGGCAACTTACTATCAGGTCGACTGCATGATCGTTTGCTACTTCAATATCATAAAAAAATAGAAATAGTTACACTTCAAAATGTTAATCTTCTTTACTTGAAAATGACCTTTTTCTATGACCATTTAAGGTGTACTTGAAGTAGGTTTGTACTTGGAGCACTTATGGTA
>MOOZ01000019.1:161378-172017 GCA_002930495.1 Cecropterus lyciades | reverse complement strand
CAATTGAAACATATTTAAATTTAAAATTATTGCGCCTGTTTAGACAATCGTACTCAAGGAGTAAACTCCAGTCGGACGTACTTATTTTTTGTTTTTCTACATTTTTATATAATATTGAAGTACAAATGAGCATGCAGACCACTTGATGGTAAGTGACGCCTGCCGCCCATGGACATCTGTAAATAACCAAACTAGATAAGATCAGATTCTTACCTGAGGTTGACCACAGATGTGCCTGATGCGCGATGCACAGATAATCTGTACAAGAGTAATACAAAACACTGACATTCCTCGATCCACTTGTAAACAATGAAGAACATAAGGCAGGATAAGGCAGTAACATCACACAGGAGCACCTCTAACAGTATTCATATGTATAATAATAATAATGTAAGCGTGTTTTTACAAAGCAAATATTTACAATAATGGAAATTTCTATATTTCTTGATTTTTGGCTGTCTGTCTATGTGTTTGGAATCGTATCAATCAAAAATCTAATAAATTTTATTTAAAGGGTTGAATATAGTTTTAGTCCGTATCTTGGGGTAACATTATTTTTTATTCCATTTAAATCCATTTAATCACAAAAGTTATTACGATTTGTTTATTTTTTACCCGATTACTTCAGAACGAGGGTAATGTTTTTGAGCGTGTATGAATGTGTGTCCATTTCATTGACTTCAGCACAAACATAGTATATAATAATATATTATAATACTTTTATGTAACTATTTTAACGAAAACTCATTAGCGTTAAATTTAATATATGATAACAAAAACAAAAAAACTGCTAATTTCAGTTTTAGTTGTCGGGTCTTTTGTTTTCATAATAATCTTGTTTTCGTGGGTAAAACCGTGGGTCCCGGCTAGTTGATTCTATGACTCACGCCATGTTGGTTAATTCTGTTTGATTGGGAGAAATTGTCCAAACGTCGTTAATAGATTCGAGTTTGGCCTTCGACTAGCGTTTGATTGGATAATTATTGATCAAATTCCTCATTGTTTATCTTAGTTTAACATTCTCTGTTTGCTTCTTCAGTGAAATAAACGTTTATGTTACTAGGAAATGAAGTTACTCTCTGTATTTACTTTACTTTCTATAAATACAGGTTAGTTTCAGTGGTTCTAGTAAATATATTGAAATTAACAGATATCTTTGCTGTATTTTAGAAAGCGGTGGATAAATAGTAGTTCATATTATTTTTTTCCTAACAATGGTACAATGCGTATGAAAATTAAATTCAAAGCTTTTCATTTTCATAAGTGTCATACAAATCTGGATTCAAATCAAAAAACTTAATTTTATGATCTACATACGTGGTGGAGCGGTCACTATACCGGTCTGACACGCAGTGGGTCTCGGCTTCGATCCCCAGACAGACATCTGAATGAGTTTAGATTTCTGTTCTGGGTCTGGGTGTTTGTGTATTCGTCTTTGTGTGTCCATGGCACCCACGACACAGGAGAAAATCCTACTGTCGGGCTATGAGTGTAGAAAGCGTTTAGCGTTTATGACCAACCAGCACGGTTCTATCAGGAAGGTACTGGGATTCGTGTGCAGCAGTGGGATAGTTATAATGTTTCTACCACATTTTCAAACTCGAACACTTCTGAATACTTTAAAATAAAAATGAGTTTGGCAGTGTTACTTCCCAGAAACTCCGAACAATTGGCAAAACCAAATAAAATAGAAAGCTTAAACTGTCATCGCTTCCGAGTAAGTGACGTAATGAACGAAATGAACTTCCACGTTAAGTTTTATCTCGCTAATTGCAGTTTAATTGCCGAGAATGGGTGGCTGACGCACGCATAGCACGCCTACCGATACGTGACAAGTGGCGATTAAAAATAAAAGACAATACGACATGTATTTTGAATGTAACGTTTTCATTTACTCAAAAAAGAGACAATACGAAATATACTATTTCAAGGTAAAGTTTTTGTTTATTCGGAAATAGACGTGGCGATCGGCCCTGGCGGTACTACCGCCACGCTTATTTCTGGCTTGCAACAGCGCTTATTTCTGGTTTACAAAAGCGCTGATTTCTGGCTTATAAAACCTTCAAAAGCAGCGGTATGCTTTTGCAATGTATAACCGTCACCTGTTGTTTTTAGAGGAAGTGCTATCATAACCTGGAGTGAGATGGGTTACCGTTAGTGGTGAACACTACCTATAACTGTGTATGGCGTTTAGGCCATACACTGACCATTGTGCTGGCCAAGTGCAAATAAGTAGATTTAACACAACTTATTTTTAAGAACCAGACAGTTGTACTCATTTTAATAGCTATAATTTTAGACTAAGATTATCTCGAAACTGAAACATTTTTAAAATGTAGCGGGCACTTACGATACGCGATTTCGAGTTCTTTATTGGCGATATTTCTATTTATAGCTGTAGTCAGTTTATTTGACACATTTCTACTACAAAAGTTTACGCATCGGTTTACATTAAACGGAATGCTGAAGTTATTTTCAACTCGCTCTAATTTGTATACCTTGTATTGTAAATATTGATTCCTTGTAACATGTTCCGCGATGACCTAGTACTGTTGCTGGAATCGAATCAAATATAGAAATTAGTTTACGATGTCATCGTTACCCAATGGATTTTTTGGATTCACGTTCTGAAGATACTTTCTCGTCAACCCATTATTGTCCCACTGCTGGGCACGGGTCTTCTCTCAGAATGAGAGGAATTTAGGCCATTGTATGCCACGCTGGTCAAGTGTGAATTGGTTGACTTCACACACCTTCGAGTACTCTTTTGTTAAGAGAACTTTCAGGTGTGTAGGCTTCCTCACGATGTTTTCCTGTAAAACTCACCGTAAAACAGGGATAGTTAATTTCTAATACGTGCAATATTTTTAGAAAAATCAGTGGTGCCTGGGAATCGAACATCGGTTCCTCTATCGAGAGGCCAAGTTTCAACCATTAGGCTATCAATGCTCAACATTTTTTTTTTATTTTGCTTATTTCGTCTCACAACTTACTAATCTCATGTTATTAGTCTTATTTACTTTCATATCTTATATATTATTTTTATTATCTTATATATTATGTTACTATTATAAATATCATAAAAGTGAAAGATTCTGAGTATATGTGTATATTTATTACTCTTTTACGCAAAAACTACTGGTCAGATTTTGCTGAAATTTGGCCTACAGATAGTTTATGACCTGGATTGACACATGGGATTCATTACTACAGTAAACGTGACCGAAGCTGGTGTAGCCGCGGAAATAGGATAGTTATGCATATTTGAAAAAAAAAAGAAACTGTTTCTTTAAAATGCGTAAAAGTTTCTCAAAACCCGTTTTATTTTTCTATGATAACTGTCTAGATATGTTGGTTTGTTTGTCTGCTTATCTGTTTAGACAAACCAACAGACAGCTAGACGATAAGGCTACCTGACGGCATGTTGTTACAGTAAATTATATCTTTTTGAACTACTACTTAATAAGCATGTCAGTATGGACAATTCATCAAGATCAAATACATTTAAGCGCTTATTTAAAACACCTAGCGTATGTTTTTACCCTAGAACGTTCTTCAAACCTAGTTGTAAGTAAGTAAACCTAGTTGCACTATTAATCCAGATCTTTATTTTAATAATATATCAGTCGATACCGAACTGTGTGTCATACCGGTATATAGGCTGCTCTCCCAGAGGTACCGTCATAATGGAAATAAATTTAAAAAAACATACCCTGACTGAGGCCATTTACACCAACGCTAAGCTACACATTAGCTTAGCGTTTGTGAAAATGAAACAAAACAAATGAAAATCAAGAAATCATCCTTCGCAACCTTGCGCATCTAAACTGGAAAGGTTCCCTCAAGGAGACCTCTTTTTGCGCTTTTCTCGAATCCTGTAGATAGTAATATTGATAAAAGGGCCCATTACAAGATACGAAGTGTTATTGCATAGAAACTTTATATTCTATATTTATCAGTTTACCTGTTTCTCGTGTAAAACTAGATCCATTTTACGACATTGCTCGCTACCAGATTAGGAACAGCAATAACATGTAAGGTTTACTTTTAGTATTTTTTTATGGTTGTAATAATTGTGAGTTCCACTTAATGTTTATCATGCCATTTAATGTTAATACATTTATGCTTATGAAGCCAGTAATATTGCTTTGGGATGTTACATTTTTTTTAAGTATCCAGAATTGATTTATGAAAATTTACTTTTTTCGATTATCCGAACTGAAATTTCGCCTATCTGTAGTAGAAATATGTATTCTCAGCCAACTTACATTCATTTCTTTAATTTAATTGCTAGAAACATCCATAATAGTGATAACACCGCCACTGCTCAACTTATGTTTCCTTATGTGATACCATCAACCCATGTCCCACTGCTGGGCACGGGTCTTGTCTCAGATTGAAAGAGATTCAGGCCATAGTCCACCGAGGTGGCCAAGTGCGTGCGGTGGACTTCACACATTTGAAAACTTGTTTTTTACCGAACTCTCTGGTGTGTAGGTTTCCTCATGATGTTGTCCTTCATCGTAAAATAGTGATAAATAACTTCTAATACGCATATCATTTTTGAAAAATCAGTGGCCTGGACCTCGATTGAGAGGTCGAGTTTCAACCATTCGACTATCACTACTTATAGGGTAGTTTATTGCAGTGAATGTTGATGTTACACAGGAAGATGCTTCTACTCCTCTTCTTGATTTTACGACATCCACGGAAAGTGAGGGAATTCCATTCCACACACCATATGACTCTTTAACGAAATGGTCCACTCTCCAGTTAGTGTTCCAAACCTATTTTGAGTTGACTACAGATTTTCATAGACAATAACCACTTACGACTAAGAGACAGCATGCTTATTTACAACTAGAATGAAATTACAAACATAATGTATTTAGTAGAATTAACGTTAGCAGAACAATAATAAATACCTGAATTCGGGATTAAAAGGCTATTAAAGACCAACGCACACAAAGTCGTTTAATTAGCATAAATAAAGTAATTTGACCCTAAATGGCTATCCAATGTAAGCAGCATTAGGAATTACGAGTTGCATGAAATTGACCGTGACTGTGTAGACTGAATCTTAGGTAAACATCGTGTTTACGTTTTACGACGAGTAATCCGTAAGATTACTCGTATATACTCATATTTATGTCTGTTTGTGAGTTTAGAATAACTTCTTTGTTCTTATAATTATTAGAATCACAATAACATATTTTTTGATGTTTTTATTTCTCTGATTGTCCTTTTTAAATCCAAAAACGGGTTTTTCTTGAATTATTTAATTTGAATTATTAAGGACCTTCAGAAAGGTTCTGGATAGTCAGTCATGCTGCATCATTTTCTAATTGATAGAGCGGTTACGTGTGTTAGATGTTTCCAAATCTACCATAAGACCTCGGATGGTTGCGACTCTTTCAATAATAATCAGGCTCTACGGTTCTTCGAAGCTCTTCGTGCTTAGGTACCAGAAGGCTCCCATTCAACTTTCGACTACGCCTGGCGTCGCTTAACAATAATTTTGCTATGCGCACTTAACTCATATTTTAATGTTTTAACATATATTTCTCCATAACAGAGAAAATCATAGCCAATTCTTCATTCCCCATATTAACCTCAGTTTATTTTTAGAAACTTCCAGATACGCTTATTATAGAACAGGAAATGCTTGAAAAATCTCCAGCTGTTTTGGTAGACGGTTTTTCAAACGCTGCTTCCGCAGTTTTGGATGAGATAATTAGAAGACCAACGACCAAGTGACGTGAATGGCACATAGACATTTCGGAAAAATAACTTTTTCTTAAAGGGGTGTGATAAGAAAATATTTCCTGTTACCTGTCTACTTACAAATGCGATATTCAAATTCACATGAAAAATGCGAAGTGTTTTGAAATTAGTATTTTTTTGTATTTGAACTACACTATTTATTGGAGATTTTTATCATCTAAAAGTACGTTAGGAATTGTCTTAATATGAATTTGTGGAGAAAGGTCATAAGATATGCAATTAACGACTACTATCCAATAATAACAAGCTGGATCGATGACCTAACATACCCTCCGTCAAGAAAAACATGAAGCCACTAGTGGTCACCCATCCAATTTCCCGAAACCGATGTATCTTAACTTTGTAGACCGGCTGCTATCTTCGTAAGCCGCAGGGCTATGCGCGTTCAATTAATATCACTTAAAATGTTCAAGTCTTTTCCACTTCCATAAAAATGGTACGGCAGTTCACGGTGATTATAACCTATTAAATGTTAATCTCTCTGGTGTAATTGAGTTGATATAAATTGCTCAAAGCCTGTTTTACGACATAACTTATTGACTATCAGTCGCGTAATTTGAAGACATTACTCTAAGTAAACGTAATAAACAAACCAATATTTCAATCAGTTGGATTTAGGAATCTTCTTGTGTAATGTTCTATGTCTTTATACAGTACTAGCAGAACTCAAAGTTTTAAACTAATTTAGAGTCTAAATACGTAAAAATATAATCCGTGTTCAAATATCTGAGTGTTTACTAGTTCTCATGGCGATATTGTACGGTTCATGGATTAAAAACAAAGTAAGAAAAAAGATGTTAAAATAAGATGAACAAACTGCCATGATGAAAATATGAGTAGGCACAATTGATGTCTATACATCTAAAATTTAAACGAACGATTATTTTTGTATATTAAAAACTTAACACATCCTCAATATTTTAATTTATTTACACAGAATAAACAAAGATGCGAAAAGATGCAAGCAAACCTGTTAGAAACAAAAATGTAAAAATAAAAGATGTGAAAGATTTAAAAGAAATTCTTAAAATAGATTAAGTCGTCGACTTAAAAGAAACTACAGATCAGTTGCAAGATGACAAGCTTGAAATTGCTCGGTGTGAACAAAAATAAAAGGAGGACAAGATTAAAGGCCCTTAATGCTTTATTGACGTACAATTCCTAAAATTAAAATACTTAACACGAGAATATAACCTAATAAAAAGAGTATGTAGCATTATTACTTCAAAGAAATTAATTTCAATATTTTATTTCACTCGTTACTTAGACTAAATAATATAATCTTGACTGTCGGTAAAAACGTTACCGTGAAATACAGTACTTATGAAGATTTTCGCGAAACTCGTGTTTCGCCGTGACCACGATCCATGTAGCTGGGTCGAAATATCGGCAAAAAGAAATTCAAAAACCGCATATCGTGAGTACCCGTAACATATTAAAATGTATGAATTCCGCAATAATATTAGTCTAAAATCATATACTTATGAAGATGCCTGATAGAGCGAGTCTAAAACATTTACGAGTATGCTAACAAAAACAAAAGTGTGAAAGATTTACAAGGGATTAAAAGTATAGATGAAGAAATTAGGTTAAAAAGGAACCCGTTCAAATCAGCTGTGACGTGACAAGCTTGAAATTCAACAAGCGACACAGCTGGAAAGGAGGTGTGGAATAATTAAGATTTATTAATGACACTTTGGCATCTTTTGTATGTTTTTCAATAGGCGAGTAATGTTAACGTGAAGCGTTTTCTAAGAAGACGAAATAACTTCTAATCCGAGTGAAGGCGATTGTAACAAATTTGTTAAAATAAGAAAACTCAATAATAACGATTACGGTTTTTAAAGAGATTAAAATAGCATTTTTTGAATTTATTTTGATGTTTAGTGGATGATTTTTATTGGCAACGCAAATAAGACTGAAGTTCTATCAGAAATAGGACCCCAGATGCTAGAAAAGCCTTCGAGATTATAGGTATGACTTGCTTTAGTTCTGGATGCTTGCTAAATATTATATTGCTATAAGGTAACAATGCAAGGAATGATAGTGCTAAAAAGTTTTTCTTTTTGATCAAAATTATATATAGCTACTATAATTTTGAATATATCGTCACATAAGTTATAGCAATTGAAGATGTCGATGATATTATGAGATAAGTAGGTAGTCTAATTAATTAATTTTGAAGTATGAATATTTGTAAGGAAGTCCCCTAATCAACACAAAATCAATGACGATGAGTTTTGAGATCGGTAAAAGTTAAGCGATAGAATCTATAATCCATTCAAAACTGTACTTTTGTGATAAAAATCTAAATGTTTGTTCAATTTTTTTTGTAGGGAGTCCCCTTAGTTTCATCAATATGGACTAACAAGCGATTAAAAGATAAACAATCTACTAGGAATTATCAATAACAGTAATTATTTTATTTTATACAAATATCTAATCCATACTTGGTATAATTCTAATTCCTTATCTAATAACAGTGTTATCTTTAAATGAAACACAAATAAAAATTAAGAAAAATCTTAAATTTTTATGCATGTCGAGGATAAAATCTATATTTATAAGTTAATACTTAACTATCGCTGTTAAATAGCTACAGAAATAATCTCATGCGGATTTTAACTAACGTTTATTTTCATATTACTTTCAGTTTTGAAATCGTATGTGTTTCTCCTATCTTCAATTCATTGATAACAGTTTCCTTGTGGAATTCATTCTTGTTCTTCTCAACTCTACCTGTTAATACTTTTTTTTTATGATTTTGCTTTATTTTATCTACCTAACTACGTATTTGAGCCCTTATTATTTAAGCCATCTTCAGTCTGCTTATTTTTAGTAACCTTATTATTAAAACAAATACAGTTATTTTAGCAAAATAACTAAAATTTTGTGTAGGTAGTTGTGAAAAAGTAGTGAGTATTTATAAAAAAGTTGTATTGATAAAAAAATGAAATCGCCTTGAAAAAAATCAAATTATTTTAATGCATTTATGCGTATAAATGAATGTCATGGAGCCAAAAAAAAAGGCAATTTAGGAAAAAAATAAAACGCCTTCAAAGCTAATACATGTCTACGACTCCATTGACGAACAAAAACAGTAATCAAATTCTCACAACATTAGTTTGACGAACAAAAAACCATCGGACCACACACCATCAAACAGTAATTTACCAACTTATAAAGAACCTTTCTAAACTCTTGAAGATTTTGAAATGATACCCTAGGAGGACGACGTTTAAGCTCTATGTTGATGAAATGTGTAAAACTGTGATTGTTAATAAGTATGTCAAAATAGTGTATAAAAATTAAAGGTCAATTTATGGGAATGACTTCGTTAAACTTATGTAATAGTTTGGATGCGTCCTTATAAAAATCTTAAAATTTTTGATGCGCAAACATACCCTATGCTCAATAAAATTAAGGTTTATATCGGCGTGTAAAGTTTCAAATGGGTGTGGATATTAAAAAATCATTGACGAGAATCTTCGAAGGTGGTCCCAAATCGTGTCGTGTTTTTGTAGAATTACATTTGTTCCTGACAGTAACGATTTAATCGAATTTGATGGTTTAATGTCTACACGTTTTCAAGTTTTGAGTGTTCGGCTTCTGAACTCATTCATTATTGTCAATTGATTGTGTTCATTTTGTTCCTTTGCTTTAATATAGTTACTGTGAGTTTAGTAGTGCATGCTAAAACCTATGATGTATTTATGTCACTTACATCTATTTCTGCCTAATAACAGCAGTGTTATGCGCTGTTGTGTTCTGGTCTGAAGGGTGTGGTAGAGAGACATACTTTTTCGAGGCATTCCATCTTAGCCCTCAGGGGTAGCAACGCATCTGTGGCTAACCTTAGGTGAGACTTTGATCTTACCTAGGGTTGATTACAGGTGTCTATGAGCGGCAGTAGCCACTTACCATCAGATGGGCTGCATGCTTGTTTGCTACTTATTGTAAGAAAAAAAAAAATTAAAAATGTTCTTAACAGTATGTAGTCTACCTGGGCAGCAGCCAGAATGGAAATTCATACAGAATAATAATTTGAAGTCTATCACCAATGCGTTGCTACTTGCGGGGACTAAGCTGGTCGCATCCTATGTAAGTGATCCACTACACACTTCCACTGAAACACAAGAACTGATTCATATTAAAATTAGATGTGACGGTGAGACCTCTCAGGTCAAACCATATATCTACTACATCCCAAAATAATTGACCTCTAATACACCTAACCGCGTAAACTCATAAATAGTATATAATTAAATCATTAACGAATATAGCACTTCCTCAACGACTCATCTTTAAACAAAACATCTCACAACAATATGTTAACATCCTACATTTGTTTATTTTACCCCTCAATCCCCGCGAGCCGTAAAATAGGTAACAGAGGTTCGATCGTGGGCATAAATACACCATGAATATTAATGTATTGTTTGATACGGATTTAATTGTATCAGTTCATTCGTACAGTTCTCTGCGCTTAGTACGAGTTTATTCGTTTTTTTTAACAGACTGAAGTAGCAAACGAGCATGCAGTCCCCTGATGGTAAGTGGTTACTGCCGCCCATGGACATATGTAAGCAACTTCATATAGAACAGTGGTTCTATCTGAAATTGAACACGGATCTGTTCCTAGTCCCGAAGACTAAGACATAAGTCAGCCGGCAATCACACCCTTTCATCGAAACGCAAGAAATGCTACGGTAGAAATATATGTGGTGCTAGTACCTCCCCGAACGAACTACGCTGGTTCCACCACTTGGTAAAACGTTTGGTTCAAACAATAATTGTTTACAATTTCGTCCATACATTGTATACTACACGTATGTATATTGTTTTTTTTTTTTTT
>MOOZ01000019.1:61234-73594 GCA_002930495.1 Cecropterus lyciades | reverse complement strand
GGTGCCTAGACATAAAGTTATATACAAATTATGAAAAATATACATTTTTTGAACGTAATATTTTATTAAAAAACATTTGTTAAATATTCAAAAATATAAACATTTTGGTGCTAAAAAGTCTTGCATTTCCATTTGTAAAAATGTATTTCTTGTAAATAGTCTAGTTCTAAGTCTGTATATATTTATAGATACATAAAAATAAGTTCGTTACAAAGTTGTTGCCATAGGTTCCTCGAAGGAAAAGAATACACGCCGTATTCAGCAATGTATTCTACTTGTACTTAAATTGGTGAATTTAGGTGTTTTAATAAAATAATACAAGATTAATTTTTGTTTGATTTCCCTTTCATAGTATAGTAGCAATCGAGCAGTACACCTGTAAGTAGCATCTGTCGCTTGTAGACATCTATAATCAACCCTAGATAATATTAAAATTCTGAGGTCGACCACAGAAGCGTCGTTTCCCTGACGACTAAGTCGTTGAGACTTACCTTACCTTTTAAACCAAAATACAGTACAGTACTATACCTTTTAAACCAAAATACAGTAGTTACAACATTGCTGTTTAGGAAAATGAGATGTGACATAGTTTAGGAATTGAATTATTAAGGGTTTCGCCAATTTTACTCCAAATACTCAAATTGTGTACTGAGTCGAATTCAATTTGTTAACTTAGTTTGAAAATTCTCAAACAAAACAAAAAAATACAGGTTAAGCGATCAATCAAATCCTTAGCTAAACGCGACCCGTGTGTGATGACAATTTTTTTAAATAAAATGGAACACTCCTCGTACAATGTAAAACAGGTCTGTAAAATGTAAAAAATGTGTCTGAAGGTAGTAGAACTCTTTGTGGTTCGACACCGAAAGCACCACCGCCACACCTATTTCTGCCTAATAATAACAGCAATATTATGTGCTGTTGTGTTCTGGTCTGAGGGGTGTTGTAAGGGAGAAATACTTTCCGAGGTATTCTATCGTAGTCCTCAGGGGTAGCGACGCATCTGTGGCTAAGCTTAGGTGAGACTTTGATCTTACCTAGGGTTGATTACAGACGTCGATGGGCGGCAGTAGCCACTTACCATCAGGTGGGCTGCATGCTCGTTTGCTACTTCCATACTATATAAAAAAACAGGCCTTAAGTCTAACAGTCTTCTAAAGAAATATAAAATAATAAATTACTATCACATAGAAGGTCATAGGCCGCCCATACATCTATGTACATTGACCAATAAAAATGAATATCTACACAAAGAACCACATCCGTATTTGTCAAGCAATCCTATGATCAGATTTACTATTATTAGGTCATGGAATTTAGAAATGAAGTAGACAGCGTTTATCGGAACTGATCCAAGCATATTTTATCGAAACTAGAAACCGAAAAATATGTTTTTGTATCGATTTATACTAATTTGTTTGACATACTCTTTATATTAACTGCTTTTTACATTCACATCTCACTAGGGCTAGGCTTTCCTTTGTTATCAGCGCCATAGATACATGAAAAGTCGAATAAACAAATATCCAGACCCGGAACAGAAATCTTAATTGATCATTCAGATATTTGTCTGGCCGGGAATCGAACCCGGAACCGTCTGTGTGTCGGACCGGTATGGTGACCGCACAGACACGCGGGTCGTCTAATTCGTCATCGTCGGGTCGTCTTAATGGACATACAGGACCTACCTTTAAAACCTTTTTCTTTGAAAGCTTTGAGTAGTTTTTCTAAAAATGCGCTAAATAAACTCATACTTACTTTTATGTTTATTACTTCATATACTGTGTAGTAATGTGTTCAGATGTCTATTGTAGTAATGTCGAAAGCATGTATCATAGAAAGGGCGTCGAAACGGCAATGAACTACGAGGCTTCTGTATATTTTGAAATTCTGTTACATAAATCACAAAGCCGAAAATCCAACAATGCGTACACTATTGTACTATACATATAAATCATTCATTTCGGTCACGCACTTGTGAGCACGACTGTACACAAGGCCATGCTAACAAAGCTTATTAGAGTTCTGTGTCCTTAGTACCAGTTTATTATGTTCTAAAAACATTGTATGCCTCGGAAAAGTATGTCTCCCTAACCACACCCTTCAGACCAGAACATAACAGCGCATAACACTGCTGTTATTAGGTAGAAATAGGGGAGGCGGGCTTTCGGAGTCGAACCACAAAGAGTTCTACAACCTTTTAAATTCTGCAACTTCATTTAGAACAGGGGTTCTATCTGAAGTCGATCACAGATGCGTTGTTACTCCCGAGGACTGAGATCACCTCATATTCAAAACATCTTAAAAAAATAAAAACTCTCACAAATGAAGAGTACCAATCCGCACTTGACCAGCGCAGTGGACTATGACCTAAAACTTTGTCATTCTTATATACACATAGACTAAAAGTTAATTTGTACATTATTTTATTTACATAAAATGCGATGAAAACCATTGCCGTAATGAAGACGTAATGGATTTTCCGAAATTTCTCCAAAATTATCGTTCGCCAGTAAGTAGGTTGAGGTAAGTAAGAACAATTTCGTTGAAAGGGTGAACCTATTACCCCTATTTCCCCAATGAAGCCATTTCCTCGTCGGTTTCCTTAACTTTACTCTAGCCAGAAAATGTACATAGATGTTGAAGACATATTTTTATATATTTCGTTTCAGAATAATATTGTATCCCAGATAATCAAGTACTTAGCCACATTATTTTGTAGTAGTCGTGCGTTTTGTATATTTTTTCTTAAGGTATTGTATCAAATTATCGTAAGATCAGTACTATAATTTACAATCATAATAATAACTGAGAAAATTTCTCCCTGGAAACTTCATGAAGATTGCGTACAATTATTAATGAAAATGGTTTTGAAAGTAAAAATATTATAAGCGCCTGATTATTTGTATAGAGCAATTGACGTACAACATATTGCGCAGCTGTTTTAAGCAGGCGCACATTTTATTACCAATATTTGAAACACGTTACATAGTATTATACGTAACTAGCTAAAGTACCCGTGTTTGGCTACGTCACAATAAATTTTAGGTTTTACTCGTCAGCCTTTGAAGGTACGTGAAACGTGATAAGGACCTTCCTGATAGAAAATTAAATGTTAACTATTTTTTTAGTTTTATCTTTTAATTTAAAATGGAAACATGAAAGTATGAAATCAAAGAGTGTACTAAAATGGTCGTCATCGAGCGAAAAAATATATATATTATATTTTGAAGGTGGAAGGACTCTTTGTGGTTCGACTCTGGAAGCACTACCGCCACACCTATTTCTACTTGATAACAGCAGTGTTATGCGCTGCTGTGTTCTGGTCTGAAAGGTGTGGTAAGGGAGACATACTTTTCCGATGCATTCCATCTTAGTCCTCAGGGGTAGCAACGCATCTGTGGCTAACCTTTGGTGAGACTTTGATCTTACCTGGGGTTGATTACAGATGTCCATGGGCGGCAGTAGCCAGTGTAGCCACTTAACATTAGGTGGGCCGCATGCTCGTTTGCTCCTTCCATATTATAAAGAAATAACAATGTCTCTTGAACCATTCTTCTCCATGATCAAAGCAACTAAGCAATAAAATACATTTTCATACTCTTTATCAACGGCTTTATTTTAGGAAACACTTGATAACCTGAAATTGAATCGCCCTCAAGTGGTAACACTTGAAATGTACCTAATTAATTGCCTGTCACAGTGTAAATTAATTCAGTAGGTTCACCAAAAATATATTTTTTTATTTTTATTTTTTACATAAACGCTTTCTACACTCATAGCCCCACAGTAGGATTTTCTCCTGTGTCGTGGGTGCCATGGACACACAAAGACGAACACACAAACACCCAGACCCAGAACAGAAATCTAAACTCATCATTCAGATGTCTGTCTGGCTGGGGATCGAACCCGGGACCTGCGTGTCACACCGGTATGGTGACCACTCCGCCACGCGGGTCGAGAGTATATAAGAAAAGTACTAGTATAAGTAAAGTAAGTAGCAGTATAAGTCATTGAAAACGAGTTCTGTAACAAATCTAAGTTTAATAGTCGGCTGGTCAAGATAATATGCAAGTAGCACACGAGCATGTGTTCATAACGTAGCTACCACCTTCCATGGATATCTGTTACCAACCCCTGGTAGAATTGCCTGATTTTGGCTACCGTTGCTTTGCTACTCTTAAAGACTCTACCAGGTGATAGAACCAGTGTAGTTTGAGCTGGGAAGTACCACCGCCACACCTATTTTTAAACAGAAGCAGCTCTTGCGTTACGTTGGAAGGGTATGGCCGGCTTACATTTTTACGACCCGCGTGGCGGAGCGGTCACCATGCCGGTCTGATGCGCAGTGAGTTCCGGGTTCGATCCCAGGCCAGACAGACGTCTGAATGATGAATTTAAATTTATGTTTTGGCTCTGGGTGTTTGTGTACTCATCTTTGTGTGTGTCCGTGGCACTCACAACACGGGTGAAGATCCCAGTGTGGGGCTATGAGTGTAGAAAACGTATTAGTATTAGACATATGAAGCGATCATAGTCCTTGAGAGTAGCAACGCATCTGTATTCGACTTCAGGTGAAAATATATGAAGTTGCTGATGTCCGTGGGTAGCAGTGATTACTTACCATCAGGCGGACTGCATACTCGTTTGCTACTTTGACCCTATAAAAAAGGACTAAGTTGGAATGCCTCCAATGAGTCTGTCTCTCTTACTACACTCTTCAAACCCGTGCAGAACACTGCAGTGCTTTAAACTTCCATTTTTAGACAGAAATAGATGTGGCTGTCGTGCTTTCCAGGACAAATGAAATGAATTGACTTTATTTTGCATAGGCCTACGGGACATATATAAATTGTCGGTTACAATATATTTTCTTACACTACCACCGGATCAGAACAGGATCTCAACTGAGAAGATCCAAACTACAAAACCTTACCTACACGAGAGGAGTGTCTATAGAAATGTCTTCAAAACTGACATTGAGGTTTGTAAAACTATTTTTTCTCAAAGTTGATTGTTTGAGAGATAAGTCCTTTCAAAGCGGTAAAATTTGTGTCCCCCATTTAACTTTTAAACTAAGAAAGTGAAAAGTCTGAATAAAACATATGATGTAGATGTCAAGAAAAACTTTCAACGAAAAATATTTTGCACAAGATACGGTTGACAGTTTTTGAGATATAGCACTTTTTCAAAAACCGAATAATATAACTTTGTAATCCATACAAACACTATGAAAAACAAACTTAATCTGGTAGTTAGAAAACTGTTCAACTTTTTTTAATGATAATGCTACGGAACCCTTCCCTGCGAGTTCGTCTCGCACTTGGCCACATTTTATTAAACGCGAATATAACCGCGGGGCTTACTTACTAAAAAATAAAAATAAAATTATAAAATCACTTTTTTTTATAGTTCGGAAGACGCAAACGAGCATAGATCCCACCTGATGGTAAGTGGCTACTGCCGCCCATGGACATCTGTAATCAACCCTAGGTAAGTCTCACCTAAGGTTAGCCACAGATGCGTGGCTAACCCTGAGGACTAAAATGGAATGCCTCGGAAAAGTATGTCTCCCTTACCACACCCTTCAGACGAGAACACAGCAGTGTATAACACTGCTGTTATAAGGCAGAAATAGGTGTGGCGGTGGTGCTTCCGGAGTAGACCCACATAGAGTTTTACCACCTTCAAACCTTCACTATGTCCCAGATGAATTTTTGGCAGACGGAATAAGTTTTGCAAATACTAAACTCCTACGTACAGTGGACAGTAAAAGGCAGTGTCACTTTTTTCCAACTAACGAGAGGAAAACGTCCATTGCCCTCGGGCGATCTGTACCGAGGGTAAACGATTTCTGAGATATATCTTAGGATATCATTATTTTTTAGGTGGTAGAACCTTTTGTGGTTTGTATCCGAAGGCACCACCGCTACATGTATTTCTGCCTTTTAACAGCAGTTTGCATTGCTGTGGTCTGGTCTGAAGAGTCTGGTAAGGGAGATATATTTATCCGAGGCGTTCCAACTTAGTCATCAAGGGCAGCAACGCATCTGTGGCTAACCTTAGGTGAAACTTTGATCTTACCTAGGGTTGATTACATATGTCTATGGGCGGTAGTAGCCACTTACCATCAGGTGAACTGCATGCTCGTTTGCTACTTCCATTATATAAAAATAATTATAAATAATGTGTCGTAAATCTTACTAATATTATTGTAAGGGCGTCGCGCCACATGTCTTGTGGTTGTGGCAGTAAGCCCGTAGCCTCAAAGCGAATAGGGTGTGCGAACGTAAATAAACTGTTACTATACATACAGAAATCTAAATTCATCGTTCAGATGACTGTCTGGCCGGGAATCGAACCCGGAACCCACTGCGTGTCAGACCAGTATAGTGACCGCTCTGCCACACGAGTCGTCATACATACTCATGACATATTCATTACTGTAATAACATACTCAGTATACTAAACATAAACGGTTTCTACACCTATAGCCTCACAGAACGATTTTCTAGTGTGTCGTGGGTACCATGGACACACAAAGACGAATACACAAACAGCCAGACCCAGAACAGAAATCTAAACTAATCATTCAGATGTCTGTCTGGCTGGGGGTCGAACCCGGGACCTACTGCGTGTCAGACCGGTATGGTGGCCGCTCCACCACGTGGGTCATCATACATACTCATTATAGGTACTCATACATACTCATAACATCAATATATACTTATTACTGCAATAGACGTGACCGAAGCGAGCGGAACCGCGGGGATAACCTACTTTTGAATGTTATTGTTTTTTTTTAAATCTACTTCCGTTGTAGAGCTACGCCACTATGTTTTGGTATAAATATACATATATCTCAAGACATATCTTCAGATAGTGCACCCTTGCAACAGTTTCCAATCAATCGATTGGTCACAACTGCCTGTGTAAGAGCGAGACGGATATACGCAGACTCTACTAGCGGGACAGGGACGGAATGTAGGCTCGTTACAGTAATTTTCATCTCGGCTATGCAAGTATGCGTTTAAGCGTGACTAGGTCCGCATTTTTCGGATTAATTATTTGCTAACTAATTTTCATAGAATATTGTTAGCTATTTCGAAAATAGTTATTTCATTTTTTACATTTACGTATGATCGTCGTAGTTTCACCGTGACTACGATTCCTATCTATATATTATTATTCCTATCTATATACTATCGAACTATCGAAATATCGTCAAAATGAAATTTTAAAACAGCATATTCGCAAAGGATTCCGCAATAATATTAGTTTAAAATCATTTAGACGGTGGTAGAACTCTTTGTGGTTCGACTCCGGAAGCACCACCGCCACTCCTATTTCTGCCTTATAACAGCAGTGTAACGCACTGTTGTGTTCTGGTCTGAAGGGTGTGGTAAGGGAGATATACTTTTCCGAGGCATTCCATCTTAGTCCTCAGGAGTAGCAACGCATCTGTGGTTAACCTTAGGTGAGAGTTTGATCTTACCTACGGTTGATTACAGATGTCCATGGGCGGCAGTTGCCGCTTATCATCATGTGGGCTGCATGCTCGTTTGCTACTTCCATAATATAAAAAATATATATATAAAGAATGAATTTTGCATTGTCTCATTTTGTCAGAAAAATTGCAAAAAATCTGTTGTGTTTGTGTAAGAATAATGTAACCTATATTGCTTTATAAAGAAAATTTGATTTAATTTGTTCCATCCATCCGCGTGGTGATTGACGACCTGCGTGGCGGAGCGGTCACCATACCGGTCTGACACGCAGTGGGGTTCGGGTTCGATCCCCGGCCAGACAGATATCTGAATGATAAATCCAGATTTCTGTTCTGGGTCTGGGTGTTTGTGTCTTAGTGTGTCCATGGCACCCACGACACAGGAGAAAATCCTACTGTGGGGCTATGAGTGTAGAAAGCGTTTATTTTTATATTGTCGTAGTAATAAAAATGTCGTCGCTCCATTTTTTCCTCCATTTGCAGGTGCCATTTTAAAAAGTATATATAACCTATGTCACTTTCCAAACTGAGGCGATTCTAATGATATGTCATACGTCATAACTCGTCCAGCCGTTTGGGCTGAAGCGCGTGTCAAAGAAATAGACATACATACAAACATACATAGGTAGTAGAATCCTTTACCACAAAATGTATTTTTAGTCCATCGTTTTTTGTAAGAAAAGTTATAAATTTATTAAGCTTATGTTATCTTTTAAATGTAGGTAAACTAGGGTTGCTACGGAACTCCGCGTCCGCCTCCGTAACTGCGGATCTTACACAAAAAATCGAACCTCCGCTTCCGCATCCGCCTCCGCAAAATTTTTGCGGAGTTATGACAGAGATTTATTTACGTTGATCTTGACGTACAACGCGCAAGGAGGGACGTTAGGCGACGCTAAGCTACATGTTGCAACTAGATAAATATCTTTATTGTGACATTAAATATAAAGTTTATTCACCCATTTTTCGCTCTTACTTATCGGCGCTATCAAGTTCAGTGCTAAGTGGAGAATTAATTAGTGACAGCCGGCACGGAAGGCAACAAATCCGTAATCCATGTTCGTGAATATAATTTTCCTCTTCTCAAATTTGATTATTATTAATTATTTGACTTTTTTATAAAAAAAACTGTACTATGTAACGTTCAACTCCGCCTCCGTTAACCTCCGCATCCGCGGAGATGAACTTCCGCATCCGCTTACGCCTCCGCTAAGATGGCCTCCGTTACAACCCTGTTATAACCATTCATAAAGTACATACACTATATAAATTCATCATTTAATGGCTCTTTTTGAATTCAATAAATATCAAAAAGAATGACAGAAGTAAAATTACAAATTTAGTAATTCTATTCTAACAACAAAAAATATTTTTGCAAAGTCAGTCTTATTATATTTTTCGGGAGACTTGATTTTCAAAAGAGTGCGTTGGCCGGGAATCGAACCCGGATCAACTGCTTGGAAGGCAACTATGCTGACCATTACACCACCAACGCTGCGTCAAGTAATACAAATCTTTACAATACTTATTTTTATAAAATGCATAAGTTTTATTAAGAAGTACTCAAGTCACGATTCACATAAATACTTATAGTCTAAGAGTCTGCGGCATGATTTCTCTGCCCATATTTATGTTTAAAATTAATTCACTACCACCTAATATACGTCTCTCTAAAAATATATCTATTTTTAAAAGAAGAGTCAAAGAGCATTTCCTGTCCCTTTCATAATATATGTATCATATACTATTATATGTATATATATTTATTTATGTGTTTATTATTATATTTCACGTATATTTATTGTGTATGTATTTATTTATATTTAATTATATTTTATGCACGCTAGATTTGATTCTCATATACCTTCTCCGATCTTAGGGCTGCTGGAAGAAATTTCATTTTGAAATAAGTAGCCCTTTGTACTATGTATTTTTATAATGTGTGATTACTGTAATGTTACCGTGTACAAAAACTTATAAATAAATAAATAAAGAGGAATATGGTTAAGCTAAGCTGCCTAAATATATGTTTTTTGCTTTTTTTTGCTAAATTATATGTTTTTTGCTTCAAATTTTATATTTTATTAGATATTTCACGACTGACCAGAGCTGACACATATGTCGGCCAGCTTATTCTCCTAACTATTCAAAAATGTAATGTTGCTCGAACATTGGGAGCTCAACATAGAGACAGTAATTGGGATACATACAACTATTGTAATATTAATCACTATGATTTTCAAATGAATACAGCGATTTATATGTATTTACACGCGGCATTACATACATTCATTATTAAGATATATTAGAAGGTCGTGTTTAAAGTAGTTGAAATTGCACAGTTGACTCTCGTACTATTTTGTAACGCAGGCAGATTTTACTGAATAAGTATATTTAACCATAAAATAATGATTATTGTTTTAGATGCAGTGGGTCCCGGGTTCGATCCCCGGCCAGACAGAAATTTAAATTATGAGTTTAGGTTTCTGTTCTGGGTCTGGGTGTTTGTGTATTCGTCTTTGTGTGTCCATGGCACCCACGATACAGGATAAAATCCTACTGTGGGGCTATGAGTGTAGAAAGCGTGTTTTTTTTTTAGATTACATATACCTAGTGGAAAGCGTTTTGCTTTAGGCATTTCCAAAACGCTATTGTGTTATTATAAGATGGACTGTGTGTGACATTTTTAATCCGTCAGAAGTCAGAAGGGGGATAATGTTTTTCGAACGTATGTATATATATGTTTGTATGTCCGTTATTATGGCACGCACTACAGCCCTAACAGCTTGATGGATTGTAAATGAAATATAATTAGAATCTTCTGAATATACGATAATCGCTCACAATTACTTGACACTATCTCTCTCTCACACGTACACACACATGCTCTCACACACACACACACACATGCTCACACACACATACACACACTTATTATATTATTATACATATTATTAAGTTACCAGTTATTGACTCTAGATGTAATCTGTTTATTATTGTAATTGTAATTGTGAAAAACAAAAATTTATAATACTTAAGAACAACATAAGTTTACACATAAATATATTGTAATTGAACCTCCCTAACTATGTTCCCGGGATAGGCGTAAACAGCTGCGACACACTATTCTTACTATTGCAGATGTTTACGAGATGTAATACTTTGTAATTTTTGTTAAAAATCTTTAAATCGTCTCAGTTTCCCATGTGACTTTTTTCTTATCACGACAATATGGGTATCAAATGAAAGTTAGTAATCGCCCCACTCTTTCCCCTATTTGCAGGCGCAACTTTTTTTAAATTATATGGCCTTTGCCACTTTGCAAACTGAGACGATTCTAATGGTATGTCATACGCCACAATACGTCAAGCCGTTTGGGCTGTAACGCGTGCCAAAGAAATTGACATACATATGTACAAACAAACATACACTCTATAAACAGTACCCTCCTTCTGACGCAGTCGGCTAACAAGGTTTTGTCATCAGCCTGCAGGTCACTAAACCACAACACATCGACGTTCCAATTAAAACACAATATATCTTGGCAACCCAAAAAGACTTCATTCTCTCCATTGAAGCGTGCTTCACCAAATTGTCCTTCAACAAACAATTGTTCAAACATGTTCTTCAGTTCATGTTGGGTGCCAAGTCATTCGCCGGACAGCCAAATGCTGGCCAAATGTCAGGTGGTTCGGCCAACTGGGCCAAGGTTGGGTTGTGATAAGATCTGTTTTAATTATGTTTACTCTGGATACATAAGTAGGTGTTTAAACTTCAAAGCGCGCTTAACCTCGTTGTACGCATATCTCAAGTGATCCACAAACCTTTTTATGTGTCATAAAAGTAACAAACGAGTATGTAGTCTACCTGTAAGTAGCCACTACCGCCCCTGGACATCTGTAGTCAATCCTGGATAAACTGACTTAAGGCTCAGATAAGTATGTCTCCCTTACCACAACCTTCAAACCTAAATGTAGCAAAGGACTGTTGTTATAAGGCAGAAATAGGGGTGACGGTGTTGCCTCTAAAGGGTGGTGCCTCGAACAATAAAGAGTTCTATCTCCCTTAATATTTCCGAGGATTGAGATAGTCGCCTCATACATAAGTGAACCGGCAACCACAGCCTCCACTGAAGCGCAAAAACTGCTTCACGTTAGAAATAGACGAGATAGAGGGGCTGTGGTACCACCCCAATTGATCCATACTCGTCTTACGTTTTCGTTACGACAAAAAAATATGTACGAGTATTAAGTAAAATCAAAAATAACAGGGATATATACTAACTATTTATTATTTAATATCATAAAGCTGAATACTTTCTTTGTTTGGTTGAAAGCGCATCTCAGGAACTACTGATTCGAATCGGACAATTATGTTTGTGTTCAATAGTACATTTTTTTAAGGAAGGGCTTTATAACATCACGCATCACATGACTAATAAGAGTGTAGCACCAAGGAAAAATGTTGCAAAAACGGGAAAATATATATTATTTATAGAGCTTTTCTTGCAGTATATAAAATAGAAATAAAAATATAATGATACTATTTTTAGTCGCCACCCTTGCTTTGAGGAATAATTTGGAATGCTTCATGTGCTTATACCAGCTAGAATGTCGTTTATGAAAATGATACATCAAAGAATTTTCATATTAGCATCGTAACGGTTCACTTAGACGTATCAAACGAGTTTTATTAAAAACTTAATATGGAAATTCTCCCATAAACTTTTACTCTTTCTTTTATAAGAAAACATGTTTGTGATGTTATATTTATGAATACATATGTAGATGAACACTGCAGTTTCACTCGCGTTTGAAAAAGTAATACAAATTTAATTTCAATTACTTTATGAA
>MOOZ01000018.1:14569-31315 GCA_002930495.1 Cecropterus lyciades | reverse complement strand
TAGTAATATATGTTATAGATAGTAATCGTAGCTTCAGTCTAGAATTTATAGCTTCGATAATATTTAGATTCCAACGCACGATTAGATTCTTAAAAAACAAGCGTTAAACTTATTCTCAAATGATATAAAAAAGCCGTCACTAAAATGAACGGTAAAAATATCAAGAAAATCCTTCTCTGTACTTACCAAACATTACTATTCATTTATACAACCCGACTTCTCTTAGTGAAATTCCGGATCCTGTGATTCGGACTGACAAAGATGGAAATTGCTTGCATTTCGAAACTCCCTGCAATCATTCCCCAACACGGCAATTTGGAGTGAACTCTGCTCCAAAGGGATCAATTAATCGAGGATTGCTCTTAAGCTATTGATAAATATTTCTTCTTGCAATAAATGTTACTCGCATTTTAACATATTTACATATTTGTTATACATTTTTATTGTATAAATAATTATGTTATTGTTTTAGGAATTAAACTTGGAATTTAGCATGATAACACTGACACATTTATTATTTATTAAAAAGCGACGTATTTTTGCCTGGTATTATCTACTTGTATTCAGCTTTTATGTACCATTGTTGTGAATGCTTCTGCTGGGAATGTTTCTATCTTCAAAATAGATACAAGTGTACACCATCAACATGCTCTAAGTCTCAGCGGTGGAAAAAGAAATAAGGGACCATCTATATATACGAAATCCTTAAACTTATATACATGATTTTCACATATCAATAGTTCGACACACCATCTTTATACATAGATGTCACATGAGTCACACAGTACACGTATATCTTAACTAAAATATTGAATAGGAATCCGGAAATTCCCGTAGAATAATTCGCGTTGCAGTCCCGAGTGACAAAGACCGAAATTGCTTGCATTTCCAAACTCCCTGCAATCGTCCCCAGCACGGCAATTCGGAGCGAGATCTGCTCCAAAGGGATTAATTAATCAGGGATTCTCCTAAAGCTATTGATAAATCTGTCTCACAGGATTAATTAATAACTGGGATTAGGAATACCTTCTTTTCTTCTTTATCGATTCTTATATGTTTTTTTTCCAGTTATGCTCGATATTTACCTCTTGATGTATGAAAACACTTTGGAACTTCTTTGGAAGGAGAGAACTTTTTCTTAGACACTTATTTTTTATATTTATTTAAAGTAAGTTCCATGAATTTAAAAAAATAAATATTAGGCGTTTTATTGTATAACTGGTTTTCTTGTGTTAATGTTAAACTCCGAGTAAAAATAATCGTAAAATTAAGTTCTTTTCCGGACATGGTTAAAATAAATTAAATACATACGACTCAAAACAATCTATTCGGTTTATTATTTTAACTTTAAATACTGTTTTTCTTCGTACAGAGAGAGTCTAAGTAAATAAAAATTTCTAAGTAGAATTCTAGTAATTTCTAAGAATAGATTCTTTAAAAAATAACACAGAAACTGAGAAATTTAAAATAAAATCAAATACTTTTAATAAAGCAAAAAGAAAATAACACTACATATAAGAATGCAAACCGCAGCAAAGTAACCAAGTCTCAAGTCGTACAAAGCGAAGCGTGAACTCGCTCCGCGGCCGCGCCGAACGCCTTCGAACACTGAAGACAAAGCCTTTTTCCCCGATACTTACGGACTACATTCAGGGCTGTACAAGGTTGAAATTGACTTAAAATAAATAGTATCTCTAACTTTGCATTATTATTTTTACTTAAGATATTATTGTGATAATTAAAGTGTGCCTAAGTTGTTTTAAGATTTTATTTCACAACACAATTATTTTACAAGTTGATTTGATCAGATTGCGGTAGGCCTTTAATGTATCAATGGTATATTTATTTTTGAAATATATTTGATCAAAATTACTGGTAGGTACATGCACAGTGTTATTTAAGTTTTCTTTAGTCCAAGTATCCATAAATACTTCGCGGTAAAATATTTATATGTAATGCAAGAAATTTCGTTTTTTAATATTTTATCTGTTCTAGAGTGCTTATGTAATTAGCTTTTTATGTATATTTGTCACAGACAACTAGTTTAATTGACTGTCCAAGTGATTAATATAATTAGTCTAGGTTACCATATTACTAGTATAGGGGCGCCGTCTACTCTAATAGTATAAAAGGACTACTGTCATTCTTCTGTACTGGCTAATCCTTTGTATGTTAACAAAAATGTCTAAAATTTTTAAAGCAGTAGTATCATTATTTAAATCTTTTTTTAGTATAGGCAGCCCTAAGCCGAAGCAGTCGAGTGCACTCGGCGTTTAATACGTGACTTCTGCATCCCGCGCCTCCGCACCTGCGAGAGCTACAATCTCAGCCGCCAGCTCCTCTCTTTGTCTTAGCTTCCGTTCTATCGAATAATGACATCATCTACTATTCTTGCTTTATTCAAAATGCACTTTCAAGGTGCTCCTTATGTTTATGGATGAAATTTGGTCTTGGGATTTATTCGATTTTTCTCAAAATTTTTAATTTCGATTCTTCTCGGATTTTTAGTAGGTAATATTATAACGTTGAAAGTTTGTGAGGATAGACGGATGTTAGTAACCCTTTCAAGTAAAAATATTGACCGTCTTTGGATTGAACTCATAGTTTCTGGTTTGGATAACACATAGAATACTTTTCACTGTAGTAGACATGACCCAAGCGGGTTGACCCGCGGGAAAAGCTAGTGTTCTATAAACAAAACTAGACTGTTTCTTTTAACGTTAATTTTAAGTTCAAAACTTATTATATTAATAATCTAGTAGTGTAAAATATGTATGCTGACCACTAAAATCTTAATTCTCGCTGATATTCATGGAATATTATTGAAACAAGAGTCTTAACTGAAATTTTACAGGTGGTAGAACCAATGTGGTTTGATCGAGAGGTACCACAGTCACACTTATTTATAGCGTAAAGCAGTTTTTACGTTTCGGTGGAAGGGAACGGATGCCGACTCACTTACATACGAGGCGACCATCAAGTAATTGTTACCTTCATCGACTTTTAAATTAAAAATCTATTTTATTTATATTCTTTATTTTAATTATAGTACTATTACAAATCAAGCAAGATTTGTGCATGCATTGCGGTTTAAAAGTACCTATATAAAGTATTTTCAATAACTTAAAGCACCAAATACCTTTCTACCTGTATTTTTAATTCTTTACTGAGAACGAGTATTCTCCAAACAAGGCTCGTCAGCGTGACAATAGCGCGTTACGGAACTTAACGGGATGAAAGTTAAGAGTTATGTATAGAACTTATGGAGTAATGCAATGGAAATATTTATACTTCTATATTAAAAAAGTTAAGAGTTTGTTTGTATAATAATTTTGATCTTCGCAGGTCACTTATTGAGAAATGTTTTAGACTATCATTTATAAAAAGTCGATCCGAACCGAAGATCCAGCTTGAGCTCACTGCAGCACCGAGTTTTATATGTAAGGGAGTTCTATTAAAGTGGTCAATTACCGATGAAGGTGTAAACGTTATTAATGTTAAATATTTACATCATGTTACTAGATAAAAGTAAGGGCGCGTAAAACCGTGGTTCACTAATATGAAATATGTGTAGTCGGTAGATAAGAGTATTAGATACTTCTCATATTTGTGTCTGGAATTGTACAATAAAACGAATCAATATTAACGTTACGTGTAAACTGACTCTGACATTTTGAAATTATCTAGTCTAGTTATTATTGAAGTCATGCTGAATTCGGCTACAGATGAATTGCTCACTATTCTAAGTTAAACGTCTTTTCGTTTCTCCCTTAGTACACCTTTTAAAGTAAAACAGCGCGCAGCGCTTAACACTAATTTAAACAAATAATAATTAATTAATCAAAATCGGTCGCGTTACTTTAAGCATTTTTTGCTTTCTTTATAATTTCAAATTTGGGCATCTATCTGATAATTAGACACTAAAAACCCTGTATATAGTTTAAACATCAATGAATTGTACAGTATTGTACACACACATATAACCTCTACAATTTATCATAAACTATGCTAAACTCGTCGAGACAGCGGTATTAAAGCGCTGCGGCCTAAGCATTCACTCACTCTTCATTTTGCCGCAATAAAAAGAGAAATTAATTTTTATACCATTTCATATTTTTACTGAGCTCTTAAAATGGAGCCGACTGTAAACCGCTGTAAACGCTCTAATGGTACGTTCACATGAGCGGCATAACAGCCATCGATGTTTGAATACGTCTGAGTAAACTTTTTTTTTTTAATTAAACTGATGTGTATGTCATTCTTGTCAGAACTCTTTGTGGTTCGACTCCGGAAGCACCACCGTCACACCTATTTCTGTCTAATAACAGCAGCGTCATGCGCTGTTGTGTTTTGGTCTGAAGGGTGTGGTAAGGGAGTCATACTTTTCCGAGGCATTTCACCTTAGTCCTCAGGAGTAGCAAAGCACTTGTGGCTAGCCTTAGGTGAGACTTTGATCTTACCTGGATATGATTACAGATGTCCATGAGCGGCAGTAGCCACTTACCATCAGGTGGGCTGCATTTCTCGTTTGCTACTTCCATACTATAAAAAAACAAACAATATTAACAAACTTAACAACTGTTGATGCTAGTGTAAACACGTACTAAGGATACTCTACTAGATATTCAAGCGGAGAGTAAAATAGTGCTAGACGTAACGTCCTGAATGAAATGCGGAACAAAACAACGGGATTGCCGTTAAATAGTGCTAGCAGCATGTGCACGGTATTTTGTTATTTATCCAGGATTTGCTTTTTTATGTGAAACATCTATAGGCGCACGTAAACCTGATTGTTGGCGTGGCGATCGCTACACCGTATTTATTATAACGCCTTTTGTTATACATTTCGGTACTACTAAGTATCGAATAAAACTAATCGGGCTGCGGTGTTACTTCGCCTTAGAGCGGGATACTGTTCGTAGATGGCGTTATTTTCATTATATATATTTAGTTCTTGTCGCTTGTTTTTTTTTTTTTTTNNNTTTTTTTTTTTTTTTTTTGCATATTATTTTTTCGTAACACGATGTTTCACATCTATTAGGCGTCTCGTGACGGCAAATTCTTCTTATTATATGATTACAGGAAACGAGCAAGCAATTCTGATGTTTCAAACTGCCTATGGACATCTAATATCAGCAGCGCTAAACACTGCTGATATTAGGTAAAAATTGGTGTGTGGTGTCTCTGGAGTCGAAACACAGGGTTCTACCACTCTACAACTGTATACATATGACATAGATTTACAAGGACAAAACAGGTTACTCCGCTTGCAGTCCTTTATCTTAAAAAAACTATATTCATTATATTAGAATATGACCATGTTTCAGAATATCGCGCTAAACTCAAGTGGCTCCCAATCACATTCTGTCTCTTCTTTTACACTATTTATATCATATCATAAGTCTCCACCATACCTCAAGGAACGTTTCCTTTATCTCCACTTATCCCACGATAGAACTCTTCGCTCCTCTCAAAACCTTGCTCTCTGTACTCCTTCCCACTTAACGTAATTTTTACAATAAATCATTTACTGTATTAGCTATTCGTTTGTGGAACTCCCTTTCTGTATCAATTCGTAATGTCCGATTCCTATATTCCTTCCAAAAATCTAGTCCAAAAAGTCCCATTAACTACGATTCTAACACTATTTCTATTCTTCAGTGTACTCCTTAAATTGGTTGCTATCTTTACTTTTTAATTTCATTCTTTTATTCATTTCTGCCTTTAAATTCCTAATATTAGCTTTTCCTTAACTTATTCATTATTTTGTATTTTGCACTAATCTCAAATTTGTTTTTGCACCCTACCTAATCTTTCTGTATACTTATTTCTATCTCCGCACCCTAAGTTTGTCTGGAAGAAATCGCTATTTGGCGATAAGACCGCCTTTCGTATTTTAAAATTGTAAATTTTACTGTATATTTTTCACTTTTTGGGTACAATAAAGTATATTAATATTTTTTTTCCTCGTTTTCTTTTCTTAGAAATCTCGACTCAGATGTAGACGAATCGGTAGTAATAAGGCCTTAAGTTTGACAATATATATTTATAATTGGATAATTACAATGTATATTTATATATTTATAATTGGTATATATATATATATATATATGTAATTATATCTTTATCTGTCTATAAAATCTTTCTAACTATTCTGCGTGTATTTAATATTACTGCTTTTTGTATATTAATATATGTATTAGCCGACAAATGTATGAATTTTAAAGCGGTGAGCAATTAGTGTGTAGGTATGTCCCTAATTGTCGAGACTACTATCAGTGTAATATTTACTGTTTTAAGTTGCCACATTCGAGTGAGCTCATCTGCAAGTTATGTGTATCTGGTATGACTATGTCTATAATTTGTGCTGTTTTATTATGTTTATCAATTAAAGTAATATCAGGTTTGTTATAATGAATTGTTTTATCTGTAAGAATAGCCCTATCAAAGTAAATTTTGTGTGGCGTTCTCTAATACAGTTTTTTGTAAATATTTGTAGTTGAGTAAAGGAACATTATCAATCAATTTATACTGTAACACTAATTTCTGAGTTATGACGTGAGCGACTTGATCGTGTCTGTATAATCAGTTTATACGCTGGATACACATGCACCTGTTATATGTTGAATGGATTTTGAGGCCTTATTACAATTTCTACATAGATCTGTTGATATATTTGGAATTTTCAGTGTGTTTTTGAAAGATTTTTGTTTCAACACATACGCGGACAAACGCTGGACTTAGAAGTCACAGGAATTATGGGAGACATATGTCCATCAATGGGCCTTAAAAGTCTAATGAATAAATACGAGAAGCCAGAACAAAAAAATAAATGTCTATCTAGATTTAAACCCTAGACTTTCAGTATGATATGCTAAAATCCATCCTCAGAATCACTGCTCAACGTTCAGTTTCAAAAATAAAAGCAAAACAGAATAGCGGCGAGCAAATAACCGAGTACTGAAATTTTAAAATGCTGCATTTTTAAAAATGCAAATTAAGTAGCGAACGGGCGAGTAGTCCACTTGGTGTTAAGTGGATCTACATACGCTCGGGGTCCACAAACATGGGGAAAAATTGGAAACATAATCATAAAATAGAATTTAACTTGTGTATAATTTCTAGTGTCCGATCGAAGTTTTTTGACCGTCAAACCGGTCAAAACCACTTTCGACATAAACGGCCAAAATGGGCCGAAGTTTTAGCCGAAGTCGAAAGTTCTAGCAAGCATCTAAATTAAATGAACTTTAATACAATAATCTAAAAACACGGTACCGCGATGGAGATGGTGAAGCGCAAGGGTAAGTGAAATCACCATTGTGTGCTTGCGTCACCTATTGTGTATGAAATTTACCTTATTCGAACTGCTGTCAATTTGATAAAGTAGCAAAGACATTTAAATTAGCTCTAGAAGTTATTGATATCCTATCAACATAGATCAATATGTACAAAAACAAAAAACGTTTAAATAAAATTGTTAAAAATACAGTTTTGGCCATTTAAGAACTGAATTCCTTATGATTTTTGTATCTTCGTCGAACACTCGATTTCATATAAGTTTTCATATGACGCATCTGTGATTGACTAAATGGAAACCCTGTTCTATTCGAAGTTGCTTACATATGACCATGGGTAGCAGTAAGCAATTATCATTTGTAACTTTAATCTTATAAAAAAGTTTTAGGAGTGTACAGACCATCCAAAATACATCTTTTCGTGGTTCAATATAATGTGGTACATGGGTGTAGTTTTGTCTTGAGGGTATCAAACAGTGGTTGTCAGCGATTTATTCTGGTTTTTTCTCACCCTATGCTAAAGGAGGGAGGGTCTAGAATAAATAGACTTCGCAATTTGATTGACAAAAAATCAAAAAAGGGAAAAAAATCTTCAAATGAGAGGATTTTTCTTCACAATGCTAAGGAGGGATCCGAACCCTCTTCCCTCTTCCCTGTTATGTACAACTGGTAAATTTGCAGTCCTGTATCTGAACATATGTACTGCTAGATAAGTGGAACTTGATTTAAGAAAAATCTAGAAAACTTTATGTACGCTTATGCATGTGTAGAGATTTCTATCTCGGTAAATTGTGATTTTAGCGATACCATGCTGACCAGTTTTTGTTAGCCTGACGTTCTGATATTAAATATTTACGGAGAAACATGTCGGGGAACAACGAGTTCACCTTATTTGATAATGTCTGCCAGACTTATATCAAGTCGGTTGGAGATTTCTGTTTTATTTATGTTACTTAGACAAACGTAATCTGTGTTAGAGAAATAAGACGTTAAATGTAATAAGTAATATTGAGTTTATTTTCAGTATAGTCATATTTAGTTACGTGAATACGCTAGCTCATTCGTAAGTCGAGAGTCATCCAACAATACATTGGACATCCTAGTCTGAAGCTAACAGCCTCCCCGACAAGTCCCAGTTTCAGTGCCGGTCGACTTGATGTAAGCATAAAGAGGTCAACTTAAGTCGGCGAGTAAGTAGTAGTAGTAGATTAAATGTGCGTAAGATTCTATGTATTTTAGTTAAATTTTATACATAAAAAAGTAACATAGTTTTCAAGGTTAACAAAATCCTGTTCAGAGAAAAAAATAAGGAAACAATTACACTAATAGTATTGTTTATGAAGTTAAAGAAATAATATCTTACAAAGGCAAAAGAATGCTCGATCTGATTCAATTTGATAATTTGTCCATAACCTTCATAAATCTAATCTCATTTCCAGAAGACTTCTAGTGTTAAAGGGGAATTGTCAGGTTCAGACCAGTTCAAGCCAGCTCAACTCGGGTTGCAGCGGATCGATGGCAAGACGAACATGAACAAAATGCAAAGGAAGTAAAAAGGCGTATATTTCATGCATGGTACCCGCTATGCTCTTGGCAAGACTCCAAAATATTTATCTGCGGCAAACATCTTCAGCGGACGATGTAAGTTACACCAAAAGCCTAGCAGCAATACAAAGCATGCATGGAATATCCACCTTTGTTTCGTGGCAGATAGGGGCCAGAATTCGAAGTATTATTTTAATAAATTTGTAGAAACCTTTGTGGTTATGTGTATAAAAAGCGACTGGAGCGTATTTACATTCAGTTCTGCTCGGAACGCATTCCCAAATGTATGGCGCTTCGTACAGGTTTAGAGCGTGGCATTTACACAGCATCGCTTAAAAATTGGCGTATAAATGTGTTCCGATGGCGGAGCTGAACTGGTTTAATGGTCAGAGTTATTGGAACCGACACGAAACAATTTTTATGCTAATACTATTCTAGAGCTCTTATTATTTTATTTAACTTTACAATGTTAAGTGCATTCAAAATATTTAACTGGATGGATTCCTTCTCGTTTTAAGTATTCATTATTAGGACCCAGTATTTTTTTATAGTATGGAACTAGCAAACGAGCATGCAACCCACCTGATGGTAAGTGGCTACTTCCGCCCATGGACATCTGTAATCAACGCTAGGTAATATCAAAGTCTCATCTAAGGTTAGACACAGAAGCGTTGCTACCCCTGAGGACTAAGATGGAAGGCCTCGGAAAAGTATGTCTCTCTTACCACACCCTTCAGACCAGAACATAGCAGCGCATAACACCACATAGAGTTCTACCACCTTCAAAATGTCGCATCCACCGTCCGCATGTTAAGGCAACTATCTTTATTTCATTAATCTTCTCTATCAAATTTTAGTACTATTTACATTTATGTTACATTGTATTAAGCACAAGAGAAATTGTGGAACACACCAACTTTCTGATACTATTCCATGTGTGCATAACAGTTAAAACTAACTGTAAAGTATTTGTCGGCGCCCTCTTTTATTCATTCCGCACGTGTTCAAGATAGTGAGAATTGTTCACCTACGTTTTGTACATGAAGTTTACCACCGGAACAATTTTGCTTTTAACTTTTGTGTGGAATATACGAATATATTTACAGCATACATTATAACATATTTAAGATGTAAGGAGACTTATGGTAAAGTGGTTAAGGTTTGCAATAACAACTAAATCCTATCGTGTTGTAAGGCCATGTGTAAAGGAAGGAACTCCTTTCTAGTTGTTTCACTAGAAAATCAAAAGCAACTACTATCAATGACAACAATTTGAAAGGCAATGCATATGTTTTCACACGTTTGTTCAATATTTTAATACAATTCAACTAATCAAACATTCTAACAACGTTAATTATTTGAAAAAAAATTGTAATTTTGATCACACAATAACATAACAATAACCAATAAAAAAATTAACTACGTTTAAATTTTCATTGGTTATTATTATTATTTTGATTGGATTGGAACGTTTTGAAGGTAGTAGAACTCTTTTTGGTTCGACTCCGGAATCACTACTGCCACATCTATTTTTGTCTAATAGTCTCTGAGGACCAGCCAACCAGCACACTATCGAGAATCCCGAATTTGTTATGGTAAGCCAGGTGGGAACAAAACAATATACACATATCTGCAAAACGGATTAAATAAATATATATATATAAATTTTTGATATCTATATAAAAAAAAACCCGCCTGGCTACCACACCCCCCAGGACCCTCTCGTCTTCACGAGGCGGAAATCCCCTCAAGCAAAGGGCTCGGCCCTCACCTTGAAACCGTTGGGCCCAAAAGGCCCGAGCGGAGATTTCCACGGATTTCTCCTTTCAGGACCCTAGCAAGGCTTCCCGAGGCCACACAACACGTGTCACAATTAATCAATGTATACACTTTTATAATAAACTTCCTTTGGAAATCTGAATTTTTTCAATTAATTAATTCAAAGCATTGATTAAGAAAAAACTTTCCTAGCCCGTTAGAGGCAATAGGACAATAACCAGTGAAGCCAGGTCTCCGATTGAACGAAGCATATGAGTATTTAAAATAATGCTCTGCTATTAGTTAAAGTTTCCAAATCTGATAGTAAGTTTAAAATTGCCCAATTGAGTTACGAGCAACTTTTAAACTACGATTATAAAAAATACTGCTGCTGGTAATTTTTCAAATGCTAAGAACGAATCTTAAACAACAATAATGGTAGTTCATTATAGTCATTAATCTATTCACACTTGGTATTGTGGAGGCCTCATCCCTGATAATAATAATAAATCTAACTACAATCTCAGTTTTTATTTACAGTAGGTGCATTTGAAATGTGATAGAACCCTTTGTGGCTCGACTCTGAAAGCACCACCGCCACATCAATTTCTACTTAATAACAGCCGTGTTATGAGCTACTGTGTTCTAGTCTGAAGGGTATGGTAAGGGAGGTATACTTATCCGAGGAATTCCAACTTAGTCCTTTGGTAAAACAACGCACCTGAGGTTGATTAAAGATGTCAATGGGCGGCGGTGGCTACTTACCATCAAGTGGACTAGACGATTGTTTGTTATTTCCATATTAAAAAAATATATATTCAACTGACTAAAGTAATTGTATTATTGTATATGTTCCAAAATAGGTTAGTACAAAGATAGTAAAGTACAATAGTACTCGTATGTATCAATTACCGTACCCTTTATTCAAAGATGACACAAACCATAAAACCGGTTACTAATAATCAGCGTAGAGCCACAACAAGGGAGTACTGATAACATTGATATTATTCCAAATTAGAACTCTACAGTTGCTGGCACGAGATCATTGTGTATGTTTATCATTTTGCTGTTTCACTACAAGCGAGTAAATAACAAAAACAGTGGCACTCCAAGAGTGCCGACAGAAGTGAAAAAAAAATCATGTGTATTTATGTACATATATACACAATATATGTACATATTTATATATCTGTTAAGGTAACTATATCGCGAGTTAAATGGTTCTTTCCCATTTAAAAGAACCCAACGCGCATTAAGAAGTTTTCACTTCAATATGGAAGTTGCTTTGTAATCGCAGCCCAACAGCTTGTAGGTATTATTTGATCCAAAAAAATAAGTACACTGTGCGTGTTCAGAAGAAGGAAACTGTTATTAGAGTCGATTGTTATCAATATATGTATAGCAGTTGATAAATATCCGATATGATTTGATCACTAAGCCATATTGCCATCGTCAACTCATTTATGTCTCAATGCTGGGGACTAGTTTTCTCTCATATAAGCCATACAATCCACAATGCAACTTAATTTAGAGAGAGTCGTGAAAACAATAAAAATTACAATTGATGCATTAAAGCTAATTTTTAATTTTCAGTGTTACATATGAATATTTGACTAAGTTACTTTGGTCACGTCTACCAGGGTGATGAATATGCTGTGCGTTAATTTTGGTCATAAACTATCGGAGTGCCAAGGTTCTGTGTAATCCGACCAAGTATTTTTTGTGTAAAAGAGTAACAAATACATACATCCTCACAAACTAAAAAGGTGGTAAAACTAAAAAACTTTAAAATGTAGTAGAACTCTTTGTGGTTCGACTCCGGAAGCACCACCGCCACACCAATTTTACAGTGTTATGCGCTGCTGTGTCCTGGTCTGAAGGGTTTGGTAAGGGAGACATACTTTTCCGAGGCATTCCATCTTAGTCCTCAGGGCTAACCTTAGGTGAGACTTTGATCTTACCTAGGGTTGATTACAGATGTCCATGAGCGGGAGTAGTCACTTACCATCAGATGGGCTGCATGCTCGTTTGCTACTTTCATAATGTAAAAAGAAAACTTTTGCATTTGTAATATTAGTAAGATTAACAGAAAATATTTATCGCAAGCGGCGAAACAGGTCCTTTTTCTATCATATCCCCGTTTATTGCGTAATAAGACTTTGATTAACGTAGCAACAAGCAATAATCACCCGTGTATTTACGGGCGGACGCCCTACAATCTTTTGAACAAGGATGTAGTTACGTCAGATTGGGTTTAAGTGACATTCGTGAAATTTCATTACATTACATTCACAGTTCAAATATCGGAAGGCTGGGTCTGTCACGGTCTAATAACTGTGTTCATTAGAATCATACAAATTTAATTAAAATATCAACAATATTGTTTGATAGAGTTTGCCGCATTAATGTCGAATGCTTCATTCAAAATCAATATCATATATTCGTTATTAAAATAGTTTTGATTTTCAAAGCATCAGACACTATCAAATATATTTTATAAGTATCTAGATAGTGCACAGTAAACTCTGCACGTTTGAATGGAATTATAAGCATATTTTGCTGGAAAACACGAATGTTGGAAACAGTTTCCTTGTGTGAAAAATCGTAAAAAATATTTAATTTTAGTTATTATTTGATTTTGATACTAAAATATTTTGACTTTAGTATTAATTACTATTATGATCATATATTCAAATTTGCCGCAGGGGATTAAAAAAAATACAAAATAATCTGCCCAAAGTACGTTCGCCCGGCCCCAATGTTTTTTTCTCAATTAGAAAATCATCGCTACGTCATTTTGACGTAAGTATATGTATATATAGGAGATTAGGCCCACTTAACGAATGGCGTATGTGTGTTCTGCGTACTCATGTATGTGGGTCCAGAAAGTTGGTTAAAATGTTAGTCAGCTACCGTGTCGCAAACAGCAAGCGAAAGCAAAATAATTTTACGACATATACCATGTCAATTCGATGGAGCTTATTTTACTACGATTTAATAAAAGCATTACGAAAAATTCAATATATACCTCAAATAAATAAGTACGAAGAAACAGTGACAAAAAGACTAAATTCTTTTAACGCAAAACAACATTTACAATAACATATTCTCACCCAGCGGCCTGTCTTTGACATGTTTGATAAAACCCGAGTAATGTATGCTTACAAAGAAACGAATAAATACAGAAAATATTTTGTACCACAAGAATTATAACTAATGTGAATATACGAAATTAAGTTTGTCTGTTTGGTATTTTATTATTTTCATGGTTCAAAGGATGACATACTCTCCCATTTATTTTAAAAACCATATTATTAGTCTATTTGTTTATAATAAGTGATGAAAACGAAGGCTATAAAATGTTTTCATGTTGTAATCATGGTTAACTGTAGTATAATGTACAGCACATACAATTCTGCTAAAATATTATGTATACTAATACGTTCACAATTGGTGATCGCGAGAGTTCAATATTTTCAAGAAATGACACTATATCCAAATCAAGAGAGGAAATATTATTATATTTCGTTGACAAAACAGGGTCGTAACAGTATTCAAGTCGACAAAAAACGTAAGTAGACCCACGAGTGAAATTACCCTTCGTTTCTAAAGCAAAACACCATATTTCCATATTTACTTGATTGACGCCTTTTTATTTAACCATTGTTGGCATTTTAGTTTTGCTCTTATGAAGTACCAAGAAAACCTCTTCTATTGCCTTTGTTGCTGTGTATTAAAAGATTTTATGACAATATTCTGACCATAGCTCTGTAGGAATTAAAAGGCCCCAGGTCTTCTATAGTTGATCCTTATAAACCTGCGAATACCTAACTTTATTCTTCCCATTCTCCATTATAAAACTCTTTTTTATAGCTGTAAGTAACGATAAGACAGACAGGCTGTCTGATAAAATGTAGTCACCGTCGCCGAATATTTGCAACACCAAAGTAGAGACCAATGCATCACCGGTTTTAAAAAAGTGATCTTTTTGCATCATTTCAAGAGCCCCATGTCTTAGCGCTCCGAGAATAATCCAAGAGAAAGCTTAATCCAAATCTTGCACGCATTTCTGCAGTAAATTAGTATTTCGATGGTACCACAATAATTTAATTTCTATGACAAGTCAAAATTCCCAAAAATAAAGTCAGCAACAACTAATCGGATCAGATAGATGGCAACTGGCCAGATGATCGCTTACACTACACGAAGTTAACTTGGCACGAAATTATTTCACTTAAAACTTCTGGGAGCGAACGCCACTTGAATGTAAATGAGAGCCAAAATTTCGATGACTCTGAAAAAGAAGATAAAAACTTAACTGACTCAAAGTATAAACGGAGACGGAAATGTATTCTGAGAGTAGATGAGGGGTTTTTAGTTTTTTGATTTCTTGCTTGGTTCTATGAAAGCAGTCCTGCCACATGTATGATGATGATGATTTACTCCGTCTATTTTAGTATTTTCCACATTCAATATTAAATTTAATTGCATATCTGAACGGTGCAGTCGTTACATACTAAGTTATAAACTTAATGTCTAACTACTAACTACTGAGTTTATTTTTTATCAAATTGAAGTGAAAAATGAATGAGCTGATAGTAGGTAATTTCTCTCGCCCATATTCATCTGTAATCCAATTCATATTCAACAAGGGAGAACCCCTATTGCTAATGATGACCGGCAACCACATCCTAACAGCGAAATGCAAGAATAGCTTCAAGCTAGAAAAAAAGTTTTGGCGGTGATACCTCCCCGATTAAACCAGACTCGTTCCTTGCAAAATTCTGAAGGTAGATAAAACAAGCCTTCTGAAAAAAATCTGAGAGTAGAGGAATATTTCGTTTCTTAATATCTTCATTCAACGTAGAAGTATTTCTGCCTTATCTGTACAATTTACTCAGTGTAGTTTAGAATTTTCCACTTTTAACCAACAGTGCATCTCATTTTAATAGCTGTGTAATATTTATTTTTATACCTCAATGGGGCAGTCATATTTATAATAAGCTATAAGCTTATAATATCTAACCACTAAGTACTATATTAACACTAATTAGTTAACTCTATCGATCTTTAGTTAATACTTGAGTAACCCCCATATTATATTTCAACTTATTCCTTCACTAGAACAACGAACATCGTCCTTGTGGTTCCGGGATCAGAATAGGGCTACGGTATCTTCTACCTGCCGTAAGAGGCGACTTAAAGGGGTCCGGGGTTGTGGACGGCAAGAATGGGAGCTCGAACCATCTAGCCTGGTGACCAAGGGAAGGACGGCGGTATGTGTAGTCGCATACCATTTTTACATATCGACTTAACAAAGTAACATACAGCTCACCTGATGGTAAGTGTAGACGGCAGTTGCCGGTTGCCGGTGATATAACCTGATGGTAAGTTACCATCAGGTCATATCAGAATATTAACTGAGGTTGGCCATAGATGCGTTGTTACCCGAGTGGGTTAACTTCGAACGCCTTGGATAAGTATATCTCCCTCACCAGGTCGTTCAAACCAGAGTTATATATATAAGTTACATGGTGACTTCGTGTAAATATAATATCCACTAAGTTTAAAAGCATTATAATATCTCTTAATTTTTTCTAATACTCGTTTTAGTCCTCATAAACAACTAGTTTATTTATTTTATCATCATTAAAAATTATACCGACCTTGCAAAGTTGTGGAACAACCAGACCGTGTGTCGTCATGTCAAGGTCAAGATATTTTGACCTCAGCTGAGGAGCTAATTTATTTTATATGAGAAAAAGTTGCGAGCTGCGCGTAATGAGACGAGTTGAAAATTTAAAAAGTTGGGACTTTTCACGACAACAGTAAAAAGTATGAAATGTAAAAAGAGAAAAATATATATAAAGGTTACTAGGTACATGACCTTTTAGAAAAGTTTCAAAGATCGTCTTCGGAGACGCGTCTGCCACACCTATTTTTGCAAAATAATAGTAATATTAATATAAATCAATGGCCAGCCTGTGATAGCACTCCAATCTTTCTGGGGAATGGGGGATATCCTGTGAGTTTGATTATATTAGAGACGCTTAAATGAAAGGTGGTGGACGCTTTATTTAAAGGCGGTAGAACTCTTTGTGGTTCGACTCCGGAAGCACCATTGCCACGCCTATTTCTGTCTAATAAC
>MOOZ01000017.1:914621-925475 GCA_002930495.1 Cecropterus lyciades | reverse complement strand
TATGCAATACGTTTAATACAAGTAATACATTAAAGGTGAGTAAAATACTATAAAATATTCAGTAGTTGTGTGTGCGTGCGCGCGCGCGCGTGTGTGAGTGTGCGTGTGTGTGTTCGTGAGTGTGTGAGTGTGTGTGTGTGTGAGTTTGTGTGTGTGTGTGTGCATGTGTGAGTGTACGTGAGTGTGTACGTGTGCGTGTATGCGTGTGTGTGTGTGTGTATGTTTATGTTTTTGTTTGTATGTATGATCAAAAGTCATCTGCTAAATGGGAGCGACAAGAATACATCTCTCCGTATCATCGTAGTTTAAAAATTCTAAGAAGTGGTATAATAAAAAAACATTTGACTGACGAAGTGTAGTAGGGAATTTGTGACTACATTCTTGTGACAATTTCAGCATTCTAGTTAAGAATCATATTTTTCCGCATCCTCGTTGTCATTTTCATCTAAATTACATTATTAAGACATGTTTAGTCGAATTTCCTCCGCGATAACTTTGAAGAGTAATAAAACTTCAAATATTTTATATGTATATTCAGATTAGTACATTATGTTTTTTGTAGTTATCGTTTAAGTCACATAGTTTTTGTTTGTAAGGTAGCATATTTTTTTATATGTCGGATCGTCATAATTATTAGGTCCCTCTTCGGACTTTACGTGGGTAGTTGAGAAAAGAGATACAGAAAATACTCTATAACCACTTTCATTATGTCACCAATCTACCATAAAATAAACCACAGCGAGCAAACGAAACGAATAACAGTTCCTAGAGTGGAGGTACCGCTCTCCACCACGGCAGAATTGAAACTGAGCGCCGTTCCGAACCCTGTTGTAGCACGAAGTTATCCGAGTGTCGATCGACGTCATCGCGACGGTGCTGCCATCTGTCAAAACTCGTGCCGCGCTTTGTTTACCGTCCAAACTAATGTCCGTCTCCGGCATATAAATATTTCAACAATTGCGTAAACTTATAAGTACTAATCATAAACCGCGAAATTAACTTACGATACTAAAAATAATGAGTTTTAGTAACTTGGAGAATAAATTATAGTATGTCCACGTAGTAAAAATGTGTCAAAATTTACCATTCAACAATTTTGCGGCTATTATCATTTTCCTCAAACATCTACAAAATCCTTGTCTTTATGGGAATGTAATCATATACTACCGGTACAAACTAATGGGCTTAGAGAGTCGTAACAATTTGTAACGTCTCAACGCTGATCCCCTCGTCCGCTTTGATAGAGCACTTGGTATTCGAGTCAATAAATTGACAATCGTTTATATTTTAGAAATAGTAGAAAGTTTCGTAAGTTTTCCAGTTATGGAAGCAGCTAACGAGTATTCCATTTAAAAAATATAAAATGGGCATAACCTGAATTATAATTCGTATAACAAATATATGACAGATATCACAACTCAGTAGTTGAAAACGATGAGATAAACTGTTGTATTTCTCATGAACATACTATATATACACATGATGCTACGCCGTAGTAGGCTATGCACTTGACCGCAGCGTGCAGTGCTACGCCGTACTGGGTGACTCCACGTTATGCTGCACTATATCTTATACTATTGCTATAAACCGATTAAGTTTGCATGGGAAGCAATGCATTTCAGTCCGATAAAGCTCTAATTTTACTTTGGCTAGATTACAGATGTCCATGTGTGGCAAAAACCACGTTTATTTTCTAGTTTAATTAAAGAAAAAAAAACATCGGCATGTCCCTGCGCTACCCGACAATGTTCTATATCTTCTATACCAATAAATTTTAATGTTAAAGTCGAGGATTAAGACTAAGACTAGTCTCAATCCTCGAAGTTTAGATATAGAATGATTTTTAATCCAAATCAATAACCTATAGTAAATACAATTACATAATACATAAATACAAATACATAAATACAATTTTCCAGTCGAAGTTCAGTTAAAATATTTCTTGCACGTTAAGAATGATTGGAATAGATAGTAGCAGGTGTTCGAAAACTCACACGAGTTAGAGCAGGCGTAAATTCCATAACTCTACACGTGAACGCATTCCCATTCGAGTATTTCAGCTGCATCGAGGCGAGTATTTCTCACCATAAACGGATATTTATAACATAAACGTTAATAAAAGTTATGTACTCATCATTATACCTTTAATAATATGATGAATAGATTTACCTTTAAAATATTATATGCTACATGTTACAGGCTCGCTTAATTTAACTAACTTTATAGTTTATCAAGTTCCTAAACTAATTACGGTAAAAAGTGTAATTTATAAACACTATAAATACTTTGTACACTCATAGCCCCACAGTAGGATATTCTCCTGTGTCGTAGGTATCATGGACACACAAACACCCAGACCCAGAATAGAAATCTTAACTCATCATTCAGATGTCTGTCAGGCCGGGGATTGAACCCGGGACCCACTGCGTGTCAGACCGGTATGTTGACCGCTCCACAAAGATTTATTTAATTAAAAGTTTACATTCAGTTTGATTTATCTTTTGAATTAACTTTTACGAGTACTAACTGACAAACATAAATTTAAAAAAGCGAGTATGAAAAGCGATGATAGTTCACAGTTTAAAACTTCTCCTTTGGCTGTAAAAGCAACACGCTTCAACTTAAAACTGGCACTCCTCTAGATTTGACAACGCAAATGTTTTCGAGTTGCTCCCGCGTAATTTATATTTGGCACTTCTGACGAGTTAGGTATCTCAATTTAAAAAGTAGTTCTAGTCTAAAAGTAGTAGGAAGTAAACATTTTACGAGATACAAATAATGTAAGTCAAAGCTTAAAGTTTTGTTCAACTACATAGATGTGTCATTTACACCTGCCGGTATTTATTTTTACCTTTTACATTGATTATTTTTAAATTGCAAGATTCTTGTTTGTTATAACATACATACGTTTAGTATCTGGTAAATTTGTCTACGTTATTATGTTAGTAACGTGGTTTTACTTTGTTTTCATTCAAACAGTACACCAAATAATCCCATGCAATTCCAACCGTGGGTATGACGCGTTGCGAAATATTCATTCGTGACATTAACAACCTCGTTGATGACTGTTCAAGCCATTGTAGTTAGAAACATCTAAATGTATCTATATGGCTTTATGACACAAATAGTCACTATAATATACAGTGAATGAATCCTAAGTACCTTCATGATTAAAAAAGTATTACCGAACGATGTAAGATAAAGTAATATATGAATGAAATAAGCAACGATAAGTGCCACATTTTTTAAATTAAATCGATCTTAAACGAAAACAACTGCCAATTACTTATATGCTAAAAAGAAACAAATTATGTGAAAACCAATGATATGCATAAAATGTTATAAAAATCAACAATTACACAGGATTATTTTAAGATATGTAAGACATTTAGCTTAAATTATAAGACAAAATTCTGTATAATGAATATAGACAAGCAACGTAACAAAACAAAATTATCTGGAAATCTTTTTGTAATCTTAATTCGGGATTACAGGCACTGAGAGCATTAGAGCCGGAGTGACGATGGCTCCGGTTAAATGGCTAATTGCATTGTCCTCACAATTGTGGGCACGTAATTATACGACACTCAGCAGAATCCCGGACTTTTAATAAGCATAAAAATCCTGTTCTGCAAAATAGATCCATTAGAACATCTCTTTGTGTTCATTTTGTTCTGCTTTAAAACAAGCACCTGTATTTTGTGTTTTAGTGACTAAAAGTAAAAAAGGAATGAAAATTAAATCTCTCTTTGTAAGTTTATTTGAAATCAATCAAATCGAGGGATGTAAATATTACATTTAAAACTATGTATAAGTTAGTTATGTTCTTTGTGTACAGATTATTTATTTACAACAAACTTAAATATATGGTTGTTTGAAGAATTCGTAGTTTGCTCGGAAATTATTTGTGTAGAAAACGAAAGTGTTTTTACAATTAAATTATTAATAAAATATTTTTATTCCAGAGAACATAATGTTCAAATTTTAAGCAGGAAAATAAACACAACAGCATTATTCTGTCAAAATTCATTAACGAAAAACAATCCAACGGTTGTAAGGTATTAGGTACTATAAAATACTGAAGATACAATTTAAAATTCTGAGAACCGGAAGAAAATTCATGGTTTATCTTTCATCGACTTAATTGGATCGCTTACGGAATCTTAGCGTAGTTTTTCTTAGAATACTACTTATACATAATGACTTTACACTTTTTAGTTCATTTATTTATGATGTAGTTAGTCGAAGTTATTTCATGTTATTCGAAAAATTTGAATAAGCAACTGACAGACTTAATGCCGAAGTAGGTGTAGGCCAAATTCGGAAAGAAACACATATCTTAGTCCACACGAATGGCAATACAACTTCTAGTCAGGTAGAACCTATTTTATACAGAGTTAGTCATATCCAGTGGTAGCGCTTGCCATCTATCAGATGGACTGCAACTTGCTGCTCTTTTAATATTACCTAAAATACAAAGTTACCAACGAAGCTTATACGCTTCCTATATACTTGACGATGCACTTACATTTTCTAGTCAAAATTCGATGAAAATATTCCTCACATTCAATAAATGATAGAGACATACTAATTTTGGATTATCATATATCCGTTTAATAATTCATACAAGCAAATATGTCACAATTCTTCAAAATTACTGGAACTTTTCTCTGTGCGCTATTATTTGAAAACAATTTATTATATGTTATATAATATAAATATAGCGACGACCCGCGTAGCGGAGCGGTCACCATACCGGTCTGACACGCAGTGGGTCCCGGGTTCGATCCCCGGCCAGACAGACATCTGAATGATGAGTTTAGGTTTCTGTTCTGGGTCTTGGTGTTTGTGTGTTCGTCTTTATGTGTCCATGGCACCCACGACACAGGAGAAAATCCTACTGTGGGGCTATGAGTGTAGAAATCGTGTGTGCGTGTGTGTATTAATGTATGTATGACTGTGGATATTGGCGAAATTGTTACTTTTAATTTCAAAAATATCAAGATACTAAGCAACAAACTTCGAGCACAGATGATTTTTATTGCCTAACGAAATAACTAACCAAACGTACTACTACTAAATCAATATTTATAAAATATTCTACAGAGGTACAATTCACGTTGGTTCAGATTTGAAAATAGTAAATTTAAATATCAGTAGCTGCATACTATTTTTGCATTGAAACATAAAAATATTTCACATAAAGCTGGTCGCTACTCTCCTAAAACTAAAATAACATGTAAAATCTAACTTGTAATAAAATCTTGTAGTACTAGATCGTACATTTCTATATCTACATAGAAATGTAGGATTTAGTACTACAAGATTAGAATATTTATGAAAACATATTCCGTCTAGATGTAGAAGTTAACCGAACTTGAAATAACTAGCGTCTAATCCTGTTATAATAGACATTTTTCATCATTAATCAGTCTAGAATGTAGTATATTTTCAGACGCAATCAATTACCCTTAGATAGATATGTTATGGAGCAATTTTGTACTATTTAATGTAACTTTCGGCACGAAAATGTTATGTTATGAAAAGGTTATGAGATGTTGCTTTTAAATTGGATAAAGGAGCTGGTTGGTCCAAATTTTACAGAATATATTTTGTTACGTCGGTAACCAATACAAGTAATAAATAAGCATATCGAATAAGGTACGGTGTCATGGTTCGGGACCTTGTGTTTACTTAAGCCGAACTATATTAAGAAACATAAACAACGATATACGAATACTAATTAAGCAACATTAGACACGGTCGATAGTTACATGGATAACACGCGTTTATGTTTCAAAGGGCACGTCAAACAGTTTTTTTCGGCTATTATTATGCCGTTATTCTACCATTCTATGATTCGTTTGTGAAGAGACCTATATCAATCAGTAACATATAATTGTAGACGTAAATTAAAAACGGATTACATATTTGGTGACACATCACAATACACAATTTGTTGATTTGAATTGGTCGGTCCTTGACTTTTCCTTTATCAAGAGAGACAGGGCGCAGACGCAAACATAGAGATACTTACGCCTGACGCTATGAACTTGGTGCTTAGTATTCATTTGGATTTTTTTTTTAATAAACCAAGAATTGATTATTTCATTTTCCCTCTCATTCCAAAATTAGTATAATATTATTACATTGTAGAGAAATAATATTAATTTCTTATTTTCAGAGTGGTCGCGTTTAGGTAAAAGAAGCAGAGGTCGCCCCCGAGCAGATGGACCGCTGGCCTGAAGAAAGCATGAAACCGGTTGATTCAGAAGGCATAGAAGCACTGATTGGAATAGCTTCAATTAGAAGAAGACCTCAAAAGGCTGATGGATGGATGTCTTTTCAGATTAATGTTAACACATAAATAATAAGTTACTATTATTTTCGATTTACAAAATGAGACTAAATGTTTATTTAACCTATTATGGAAGTGACTTATGGTCAAGAAAGCCTTGGATTAATCTAATTAACAGGACTCTCGTATACATAAACGTTTTTTTCTGGCATGGAAGTCGGTATTATTTTTAACCGACTTCCCAAAGGAAAGAGGTTATCTATTTAATTATTTTTTACTTTTTTGTGGAATGGAAATCAGTCTTATTTTTGTTAAAAATATTTTTTTAGAAAGATATTTTTTTTCTTTTATCAAATTCTTATGCCTATAGGTTTTTTTATGTTGCCGTTAAGGTATATTCCTTAAACTTAATACCCGCATAGCATCTTATCATCAAATTATCATCCGTACCTACTAATATAGTAATAGTAGAGTAAAAGTATAAAATGCGAAGCCGGTCCAATTTTAGACAGTATTCTACATTCAACAAACATATTGTTTACCTAGGATGTATCTAAATTAGCGGAATTATACCGAAGCGCAATGCGGGGCAGAGGTAACAGCGCCGCTGAACAAAACTTTCACCTCCGTGAAATCAGTACTAGTTTCAACTGTAACTGGAAAATTACTCCTTACTTTGGTTCGAGCACTTTACGGCAAGCATGATGCTTGTACTACTTTAATAGGAATTACATTGTCCAGTAAAAGTTTGTTCGTTCAATTCGTTACAGTTAGAAATTTAATAAGAGCTCTATGAGGGCTGAAGCTTATTACTTTATATAACTTAAGCGTCAAAATTGAAATGTATTAATTAGGTATATTAAATTCTACTTCGAAGCATAAATTAAAATAGATTATGCATTGTCATTCTCGATCATCTGTATATGTGAAGAAATATACATAGATAAATCAAAATGACGTAATATATGATTATGAAGATGTATACTCATTTTAAACTAAACTAAAGATAATGAAGCCTTTTTTTAGACTTAAGTAGTAAACGAGCATACAATCCCATCCAATCCAATCCCAATCCATCCAATTTATCTGGTCACTGCCACCCGAGAACATGTGTAAGCAATTTCATATAGAACAGGGGTTCTATTTGAATTCAATCACAGATGAATAAACGATTCATTATTCAAACGTTATGTGAATTAAGATGGTTGTCCCATGTGTAAGTGAGCCGGCAACCACAGCTTTCCACCGAAACGCAAGAACTACTTCACGCTAGAAATAAATGTGGCGCAAGTACTGCCCCGGTCACACCATACACGATCTACCACTTTGTAATTTAAACAACTAAAATTGGACATTACTTTAATTTTATAATAGCAAGCTGTTGATGATATAATCGACATGATTTATATCAATTTATACAAACACTTACGATCTATAACTAGTAACATTATTAAAAATATTAAAACAAAGAACTCGACTGTTTAAACTCTTTTTTGTTAATAATGATACATTTAATTTTACGCTGTGTATGAGTTTTCGTCAAAATTGTCAAGTAAAAGTATTATAATATGCATATTTTTAACCGACATCTAAAGGAGGAGGTTATCAATTCGGCTGTTTTTTTTTTCTGTTTATGTATGTATACCGATTACTCCGCGAACCATGGACCGATTTAGATTATTTTTTATTCTGTAGGGTGTACATGCCATTTGGTCCCATAGTCACATAAGTTCTGATCTGAAAATGGAATCCTGGGAGAATCGCGGAAAACCCTGAAATAAGCACGTATTTACGCACGTATTTGTGACGACCCGCGTGGCTAAGCAGTCACCATACCGGTCTGACACGCAGTGGGTCCCGGTTTCGATCCCCGGCCAGACAGATATCAAAATGATGAGTTTAGATTTCTGTTCTGGGTCTGTGTTTGTGTATTCGTCTTTGTGTGTCCATGGCTCCCACGACACAGGAGAAAATCCTACTGTGGGGCTATGAGTGTGGAAAGCGTTATTTACATTAATTTGAGCCTTTGCCAATCCGACTTTAAAAATAGTTGAAACGTTCATTCTAGTACGTTACAACTTTTATGAAGTAGTAGTACTTCTGCTCAATATAATATATTACGCTGGATCATGACTACAGAACTGTATATAATATGAGCGCCGCCTTCGGGAGTATTTACTAAGCTAAAATGTATTTAAATTTTGTATAATATTTTCTCTAAAATTGAAATCGGTGGTATTTTTTGTTAAAAAAAAATTACAATGGACTATTTACTAGCTTCCATTTGATACCCATAATGTCGTGATAATAAAAAATGTCGACGCTCCCCCTTTTTTCCCTATTTTCAGGCGCCATTTTTATTTTAAATTACATAGCTTATATCTCTTTCCAAAGTGAGACGATTCTAACGATATGTCATACGTCAAAATCCGTCAAGTCGTTTGGGCTGTAGCGCGTGCCAAAGAAATGGACATACAAACATATATAAATACATACGCTCGAAAAACATTACCCACATTCTGACGTCGGATACAAATATAAATGCGAATGAGCCTATACAATACTGATAACTATACAGTTTTTAACACTTTGAATATAAGCATGATAATTCCAATACAGCTTAAAAAGCTTTCAGAATTCCGTTTTCAGTTAAGCTTTTATTTGAAGCCTCTTTTATTCATTCATTTCATGATCATTCATTGAAATATTTTAGTGTAGAAATAAAGACAAAAAGTAAAAATATTAAAATTCCCGCTGCGAACTTTCAGCGGGATGATAGAGGCATTTAGACTAGGAGTGACAACGACCTCGGTGAAACGGCTAATTGCATTGTCCTCTATATTGTGAGAGCACAATTATACAGCAGATTTCGACGGTTTTAATAAGCTATTTTATATTTTACTTCATTAAGCTGACATATTTTCTAAATTGCATGTTAATCTGGTGCTCATTTTAATGCTCGTATGTAAAAGTACTCGGATAATCTTGATCCAGTAACTTAACGCCTATATACTGATGTATGGAAAGTTACCGTGGTATTATATAACAAGTTTACTTTAATCGGTAATATATCAAAAGTGGTTAATCTTACAAAAATGTAATTTTTTTAATAATTCTGAAAACCATCACTGTAATAAATAAATATAAATACCCGGTTTTTGCACATGTAGTCTTACATTACCATTCTCCGTGTCGTGTGTACAAATATGAATATAGAAATACCCTAATAAGATTGTGATTAGCCTCTTACGTAATCAAACTAAGATATGGTAAAATATAAAATAACCATTAATTGGAAACAGATAAACTTCTTCTAATTTCTAACCCAGCTGTATAGTTTATGATTCAGAACTAACCTATAACTTTGAATAAGTTGTGTTATGTTACTAATATATCTGTTAAAACGAATCTCGCTTACGGTTTATCTTAGTGGAAACTTGTTCTATACAATCGTACAAAGTATGGAAAAATAGCTATTTTGAACAAAATAGCACAAATTCCTCAATTCCCAATAAGAGGAATTCCTCAAAAGTTCTTTCAATCGCAAAAAAGGTCAAGGTAGAAATAAAGCAAAACATTCCTTTACATCTTTTGCCCTATTTGTATCAAATGCGCGAAAGTTAATTGTTGTCGGCTCTCTTTAAAATAAGTTATTCCTTTAAAAACTTAAAAGTATAAAATTTGGGTTATGTAAACAATGGTAAGGTTACTGCTACTTGTTATGCTTTTTTGAGTTAAATAACATAAAAAAACTGTTCTAAACTATAACTGTTTAAAATTAAGGTGGTTGAATAATATGATGTATAGAAGACTTGCAATTGATTAAAATAACTTATATATTTAATCTCTTTTAGGTTAGACTTTTTCCTAATACTTTTACTATAGTTAAAAGTGTCTATAAAATCTAAAGTAAAATCCAACAATTTATATCGTGTGATAGTATTTTTTTTTTCAAACAAAAGCATTCTCAAGCAATCTGGGGAGTACCAATGACAAACTGACGAAAAAGCAAACATGTTCCAGCGAAACGCGAAAACAGTTCCCTTGGGAAATGCAGGTGCATATCTTTAACTAAATTGTATTCAATCAGGTTATCCTGTAAGGGAGCTGTTATGTGCCACACTTTTGAAATTGTTACATTTTGTTAACATTTTGAATTTTTTCACTAATAAATTTAAATATTATCCTAAATCACTGACTTTCAATTTAAGCATATGTGTAACTGCCCACAGTAGAACTTCTATCCCACCAAAAACATAAATGTAAAAAAGGAGAGCCAAGTTCAATACAAGAATTATGCTTGGCTATAGGCTTCGCCGCAAAATGAATAGAGATCTAAATGAGTGCAAAGTTCTATGTAAAATGTATTTATAGGAACAAAATAACATTATGAACAAGTATCAAACTCTATTTCTTTGCTTTATTGGATACCTATAACAATTGCTGTTATTTAAAAATGTGAGATCTTAAAGTAGGTTAGATTTGACTTGGCCAGTTTTCATTACATCAGTCATTTAATAAAGTTAATCAACATATATATATATATATACATATAT
>MOOZ01000017.1:888224-906223 GCA_002930495.1 Cecropterus lyciades | reverse complement strand
GTTTATGCTTTAATGGTCGACGCCCTATTCTGATTTATTAAACTCCTATATATTAAAGTTATCTCTGATGTAAAATCATTTTTTCTTAATTTCTTACCATTTCACCATATCTCAGAGCGTCACGTAAAATCAATCTTCGAATGTGTTACTGGCTATGATACATTATAAAATTTCATTAAATTATCATGTACATCATTACTACAGCATAAGGTAAATCAGGAAATTATTCCACTTGTAGCATATTTATGAGTATATCGTTCATAGGTACAAAATTTAAATTCAATGTACCTACGATCGGCGAGCAATTTTGAGCTCTGTAAATTAGAGGATAACAACAGAAACGTACGGCCTAATTTCGTGTTCAACAACACTAACTGTTGTAATATTACATACCTATTGTATAAATATCTTATAGCATTGGTATTGTTATACAATTGTGCCTATACTTCAAACGCTTATGCTTTTAATTTGTCATATAGTTTTTCTTGTTATCCTGTATTATTTCATGTAATTATAGGTATGTATACTTATTTATTAGATCTGTAAAAATATAAATCGAACAAGTATGAATGTGTTGATGCCACTTACAAAACATATTTTAAGGTGGTAGAACTCATATTGATTCTACTTAAAAACACAATCGCCACACATATTTTATGCCTTATTAATCGACTTCCCAAAGGAAAGAAGTTATCTATTCGTCACGTATTTTTTTGTTCTTTTTTTTCTGAAGTCGGCGCTTATATGCTCCTAGGTTATAATTGTTTGTTGTATAATTTGTTATCGTAGTGATCCAGCGAAATATGATTAGCTCCGATTTCGGAACTATGTACTGCGTACTGTTTGTGTGCTCAACTAACATATATTTGTTTCTGACATAACATAACTATGATATGAAATTTAAGCAATTTTTTTAGGGTTTTTTGAGCGTAAAGTATAATTTTATTTGCAACTAGACTAGATCATGAAGTGTACACTGATTTATGTTCAAAAGTAAACAACAGTAAAAAGTCGATTTTGAAATTACCGTCTAAAAATTCGGCAAAAACCCCCAATCACATCAAGGACTGTCTTAAGATATAGTTATTATCTACTGTTAAATAAAGGTACAAAATACAAAGTGGTAAAATTAAAATTGAACTGAAACACGCAAGAGCTGCTAAAGCGAACGATTGGAAGCGTAAACTCTGTAAATTAGGAGACTACAACAGAAATCTGAACAAGTGACCCAAATACGACATTCGATTTAAGGACATTCGATTAAGCGCTGCGGACTCTCCTGTGTTTATATGATTGTACGCATGAACTAAATAATGTTCTGTACACTTAAACATAATTATGAGCGTCTACAATGAGCGAACTCTCTATGTTTATAAATAGTATACATTTATTGTTTTTTTTTTTATTAATATTTGATTTTAACGTTTTTTTTTATATTTAGAAGTAGCAAAAATGGCTATTGCTGCTTACAGACCTATGATCAACCCCAGATAATATTAGAATTCTACCTGGGGTCGAACGAAGGTACACTTCTACCCCAGTGGACTTACTTAGAAGGGCTTAGATGCTAGACTTCTTTACCGCATATTTCTACATGAAAATATTTTAATTATTATTATTATCATCATACGGTCAGTAATTTTATATTAACACATAATCAAACTTTAATTACAGTTTTGGAAAACTTTATGTATGCAGTTTTATTATTTAAATCAAACTCGAAATATTTTAAAGTAGATTCTGATTCCGAACTTATGATTTTAGACTAATATTACCGCGAAATTGATACATTTTATATGTTACGGGTACTCACGACATGTGCCAATATTTCGACCCAGTTATATGGATCGTGGTCACGGCGAAACTGCGGCGGCGAGGAAGAAACCGCTGAGATGCACTAGTGGTAGATTAACCTATCTACCCTACGTCTTATTCGTTTTTCTTTTTTGGGTTCCTAAGAAAATCGTCATCGAACTCTTTATAAACATCAACTCACTATTTACTTCACAATGTGTTCCGTTGACGAAAAAGAGACGGCGAAAGAAAATCCGTAAGACCAATCTTTTCCGTAAGACAAATATTTTTGGTGTGATTCTTAGTACTAAATGTAAGGGCTTATTACCCAACTACCAAAAGGAGGGTCATGGTTTTACCGCGTAAGTGTATGTATATATGCATGCCAATTTGGCGAAACATTTATGTTCTATTATATAAAATCTTGGTGTAACTACCTTTTGTTACTTTTCAAGTGAATGTTAAAATGATTATAACTGATTATGTTCATTTTAATTGTTCATTTATTTTTTGTATACATTGTTTGATGTAGTGTTATTATCTGGCAGATAAACCAACATAATTATATATTCGTCTAATCGTCGTCGTTGTATAATTATATCCGTCTGCACAGAATTTGATTGAAATTGTTTCGGTAATTTAGGAGTCCATAGCGGACAAACAACGTAACATGTATTTTATATAACATATAAGCCATCCCATTTTTTAAGTTGAATCAAACTGCATACAGTGTGCAAATTCGATCGAAATCGGTTCAGTAGTTTAGGAGTTTATCGCGGACAAACAACGTGACACGTAATTTATATATATTAAAATTTATCCTTCATTCTAATTCTACAATGGCTATTGGTATAAACCAATTCAAAGAACGTAACTAAAGTAGGTAACAATTCAGAAAATACTATACTAAGTATATTCCAACGAATTTAATATAATTTAAATCGTCAAAGAGACTACGCGTGACGTGTCGCGGAGAACCACTTGACATGTTGGAAAATGGCGTGCGGAGTGAGTCGACTCCGGTGAGAGGCGTTTAACAATTGTAAATTAAATCTGGACTGTCACAGCGACTGTTTTATAGAGAGAAAAATATATTCTTTATCCACGCTTCACTTTAATATGATAATTGTATTTCTATTTTAAATATATGTAAATGTGTGTCACTATTTATGTATGTGCATGTTTTTGTGTGACGTGAAGGTTACGAAATGTTTTTGTTAACCTTTCTATCCCGTTAATTAAAGTTTTATTACCATTTGTTTTTTTTTGTTTAGATATCACAAAAGTGCCCCAAAATTACTCAAATGTGTAGTGTGTTGTGCTAAATCATAATAATTTTATAGTATTCTTGGAATTATATTACATTTGTGTACCTATACCTACATGTTATGTGTTTATATATGTGTATATGATATATATAGTAGCAATATAGTAGCGATATAGTAGCAATAAAATAAGTTCACAAACAGATGATGACGATGATGATATTTTTTATGTAAAAGATTAAACTACTACTATAATAAATAAATAATAATAAATAAACGCTTTCTCCACTCATAATATGGGGGATATTAGGATTTTTCCTATATCGTGGGTCCCATGGATACACAAAGACGAATACATAAACAACCAAACTCAGAACAGAAATCTAAACTCACCATTCAGATGTCTGTCTGGCCGGGGATCGAACCCGACACCCACTGCGTGTCAGACCAGTATGGTAACCGCTCCACCACGTGGGTGTCATAATGAAAGTAAGATAGCTGGATGTTAGTAAGCAAGGCCAAATAAAACAGTTATTTTAATTAAAGTCACTCAGAGATGCGATGTTGTTCCTAAAATTTAGGTTGGAACTCATTATTTTAGCATCTTTACCCGTAAATAACGTAAATTCAACGTTAATTTAAAAGGTAAATTAACCTTTAAATTAACGTATGTATTATAATTCCAGGCATCTTGAAAATTGGTCCAACTAATGGCTCCTATCGAGTACCAATAATTATCACATAAGTCTATGGAATTACCTAATATATGTATTGAAACGTTAGAACTGAATAATATAGTCCCCAACTAAGCTAATCCACTACCATACCATTTCTACCACCATACCATCTAACTTTGTTATAAAACATTCATATAAGAAAAATAAGTTTTCTATATTTGGATAGTCCAAGCTCGTTAAACATTTTTAATTTCGTGTAAAATTTTCGTTTTTAATGATTCTCCGAATTAAGACTCTTGATGCTAACAAGCGGATCGTAAATCCTACTTTTGTTTCTTTTCGCATTTGATTACAGGAATGGAAAATTCGTTTCAGAGTCCAAAAAAGATAGTTAATAATTTTCAGTAAGTACACACAGATATTAATATTATTATTATTGTTATACATTTAAAGCTTATATTTGTAATGTTAATTTTGACTTCAAACATTAACAAACATACCCTTTGACTTATCAATCATGCAAAACATCTAAATGGATTTGTCTTTAATTTCATTTTTATGACCTGGATTAACTCACAAGTTTCATTCATTTTTCTCTAGATTTAATTGTGAAATTCATGCAGATGAATACGGGTATTCGTTGTAACATTGTAATAATATAATTGAATACATGTGTGTTATTTTTTAACCTCCGACGCAAAAACAGGGGTGTTATAAGTTTGATTGCTATGTCTGTGTCTGTCTGTGGAAACGTAGCTCCTAAACGAGTAAACCGTTTATGATGCGCTATTTTTGTTAGAAAGAAAGTTTCCGGGTGCTGGTTCTTAAACATGTTTTATAAATAAATTAAATTTGTCCTGATTTGAATAATATCAGAACATCATCATTTTTAAAAGGTGGCTAAATTTGAATCTCAGCTAGACATTTGATACACCGGTATATGTCAATGTAAACTATTGTAACGTTACATTTTTGTAGCAAAACGTGCACACAGTTGAAAAATGACCAGATTTTTAATATTCTTTCAAGTTGTAAGGAAAAAAGACATGACGGTCTCGGGACCAAAGGATATCAATTCAATATCTGTCAGAACCAAATGTTCAGTTTTTCTCATAAAATGGGTAAGTGCTTTTCGATGCGACAACTTTGATGAATTGAAGTTGTACTGGTTTCGGTTTTTATTCTCATAGAAGTAAAAAAATCAAGATTATTCATTTCCATTTGTGGTAAAAGATATAATAGTTATTTAGTGGTATTCGATTTTTAGATATTCAGTTCTTTTCCAATTTATTAATTTTATTACATAGTGTCAGTCTGTCTTGAAAAATTGTCCGAGGCCAATAATAGACAAAATTTAGGAGAAGTGTAGCAGCGTCTATATGCGGTAACCAACACTCATGTCAGGTACGATGACCATTGACAGAAAACCCCCCGTTCAGGAAGGTCTAGGACATATACTTTATATGTCCAGCAGTGGATCTCAAAAAGCTGATGATTGAATTGATGTTTATTAATTCAAAACATCGCATTATCAGGATTGTTATTATATGTCTTGTTGTATGTTTTACAGGATTGTTATTATTAAGTCCCCGGTTAGTCCGAATAATAATAATGTGAATTTTTGCGTACCAGTAGTAATAGTAGGTAATAATATATATTAATACCTCCGTCTTCAATGCACAATATTTGGCGACCGGTCAGCCTATTGGACTAAAGTCCCAGGACTATAAACAAATAATAAATATATTTTTTTTATAATTACTGCTTACAATCGAGTAGTGAATGTGTATGTATTCTGAGTATAATGTCAGAACTTCAATATTTTTGAATTTTACCATTTTATTAAATTCAGTATTTCGGCCAGTCAGAAATACTGAACATGGATCATAATATTAAGGATATTACACAGGTAACTAAAGCATGTGTTGGTTATTTTACTTAAAACCTTGTTTGTGCATTCCTGTAACATTTCATTAGCATTTTAAGCCCGAAAAAGCGAACCTAAGCGATTTTCTCGCAAAAATCTGGTAAAAGTGAGAATGTATGAAACGGGAGAAATAAAACTACCTGTTTACATAAGGCGTGAAAAATTTATTCTTTCTCTCAGCTTACTCGGTTTTGGCGGTATCCAATTTTAAAATATTTTGTAGCCACTAAAATGTATTATAAAGAATTTTGTTTTAAGAGAATGTTCTGACTTTCCGAATAAAAGCAAATTATATTTAACTTGTAATTTATATAAATATCGTACGATTCAGACCTTCGTAGTCAGAGATAACAAATTTTCTTCAATAGTGTAATAATATGAATTTAGATGACAAAAAAAACTGTTTTTAACTAACGTTAATTAGTGCTTCTATTACAGTAATGAAGATCTACAAGTATTTTAATGGCGAGTTACTCAAAGGAATTCAGCGTTTAATATGCAAAATTCAGTGACGACCTTTCAAATACAAATTTGATTCTAAATTTTAATTAAAATCTTAGATAAAGCAAGTATTTTATTAACATAGTTGGTTAAATGTTTTTGAATTTATCTCGATGCGTATTCAAAATCTGGAATCTGTATAAATTAAGAAATTGTTTATTATCTATTGAGTAGATGAATATTCTCTTTGATTAGCAACGTAGAGTACCTACTGTAACCCGTCTGACGTTAAATTATAATTTCCAGTTATAGATCAAAGTAGAATAAAATAAGATAAAATAGAAATACTATTCGAAATGACATTCAAAGTTGTCAGAACTTGTAGTTTGACTGCCTTTGCTACTTTTTTATAAAGTGATAAAACTTTGTAGTACGATAGATCTTTATTTTTAGAAGCCGTAAGAAACAGCTGCTCTGTTTTACTGCTCGGCCACGAAACAATTGCACGCATCAGCATTGTGGTGTTTGTTAAGTTTTACTACAATTTGTAGCAAAAACTGGCGGTTTTAAATGGATGCTAGCAACGCAGAGCGATTGACCCTTGAAGCAAATGCTACGTGGCCAGACAATGTGTCTTATCAAGAAATTCATATAGTTAGATAAAAATTCAGCCAATTGAAATTATTGCTAGTTTTTATTATATTGACTAAGAATTAAATTCTACTAAATTCAATTGTATTTGAGAAAATAGGTAAGAAAATACGTTTTTGTCATAATTCAGGTAGTATTTTCATTATCCACAGGCCATGAAAAACATTGATTGGATGACACGTTCCCTATTTCTAAGCTCTTGTCTGAAAAACAAACCTACAATAACAGACTGGCAGCTTCAACCGCAACATAAAATTAATTACTCGTCTTTATTTAGAATTCATAACGGCACAGACAAAGAAAAAATTAAATGAGAATTGTACCGAAGGAAATGAGACTCTCCATACAAATGGGACAAGATCTAAAAAGTAGAACCCATTGTCTGCTGAATTGCCTTCAGTCTCGAGTTTTCGCAGAAAAAAGCTCCAATTTCAGGCGTCAGATGTTCTGCGAGACGTAATTGGGGACGTCAAAGGGAGTAATTAGTATTTTCAGACCAAAAGCCGCATGTTCTAATTATATCGTAAGTCCTTGGGATACTAATACACGAAAGTGGCGTGAGCACTTTTATACAAAATAATTTTATTTTAGAGTATTTCACAGTAAAATATTTTTTATTTAATTTTATTAAATCGAAGTTTATATCATTGCGCCATAGCCTCAATACGAGCTAACAAAATTATATTATGAAATAGGAAAAAAATATTTTATTAACCCACTTCCCAGAGGAAGAGAGGTTATCTATTCGTCACGTTTTTCGTTGTTTTTTTTTTGTTTTTTTTTTTTCTTGTATGTATGGGCATAACTTCGCGATGCGGCTACCGATCGACACGGTTCTAACGAAATTCGATGCGGTTGGTTTCACCGGGGGTCTCATTTTATACAAATTGAAAAAAATTAAGCAGTTATCCCGAAAAATCGGAAGAACACGATTTCTTATAATCTTGTATAACTCAAGTGTTTCTTATCCGATTTCTTTTTTCTATTTGATGTGAAATTTCAGTACGGAACTTTCTTTCTTGGGCATAGGTATGATCGGATAGTAAACTCTTCAAATTATGGGATGGAAACCACCGTCACTCCCCCTGTTTTTTTAGATAATTTGGGATAGCTCATCTTCAACCAACTCAATTTTCATGAAACTTGGAACTAACATTAGACAAAATGACATGGTGACAAATTTGACCTTCCACTCTTCGATCCTGATGATGCAGGGGTACTGCTAGCTTAAACCATAGAAGTTAACCGTTTGGTGCTTACAGATATATTATGGAATTACTGAGCAAAGTCATACCATGAAAAATTTGACCTTCAACTCCTCATCCCTGATGATGCAGGGGTAGGTACTTAAAACCTAAACCAAAGAAGCTGACCATTTAGTGCATACGAAGATGAAATAATATTACCAAGCAACTATATGATGAAATTTTGACCTTCAACTCCTCAACCCTGCTGATGTAGGACAGTACCCTGCTAAAAAGCTACTAGCTACTAGAAGCTGGCCATTGGGTGGTTACGGATGCGTAATAAGTGTATAATAAGTTTACTAAGCACAGATATAAAACAAAAAATTTGACCTTTAAGTCCTCAAACCTGATGATGCAGGGTACTGTAAGCCTAAGTCATAGAAGTTAGCCATTTGGTGATTACGAATCTATACATATAAATAAAATTGAAGTGTCTGTTTGTAATATCAAAAAAAACTGCTTTTGACCAAATGCATATGGAAGTATATACGATACTGATAACAAAACAACAAAACTGTTTATAACATGGCTCAGAACGATTTTTTCGCGACTACCACAGTGGTAGTCGCTTAAGGGTCAGAAAATGACATAGAACACTTTTTATCTCGGAAAAATGCATGGGTGCGGAAACATGTATTTAAAAAGAATAAAATAGAGATTATTAAAGGTATAAAATTTCGGTTAATGTGTGTCACGTTACATCTCTTTTAAACGCGGGTGAAGCCGCGGGCCCAGCTAGTATATAATAAGATTGTTAATACACTACGCCTTTGTATTAGGATTGGTAGGCATCTCTTTTCATGAGATCTTATTATTTTTACTGTGGTCTTGCGTTTTCGATGTTCAAAGATCAATTCATTGAATAGCTTCTTAATCACAAATACGTGAGTGTAACTTACAAATCAAAGTGATTTTATATGATATTATTTGTTTGTTTCATTACATCACATAAATATATAGGTATACATATATAATAGAATGATTTTAATGAGCATGTGAACTCAAAAGCTTATAGTCAGTTTGACAAGAATTACAACAGAACAAAACAGAACTTTAATACTTGAAATAATATTAAACTAGCTAAATGTAAGTATATGTTTTTAAGGTGGATTTTAACAGATCATTAAATTCAGGCATATTATAAAATAAAGAATGGTATAGACTGTGGGCGGAAGTAACATCAACACCATCAGCGTCATATATTCCATTTAAGTAATAAACTCATTGTACAACGTTTTTAAGGAGAAAATGTCTGTAATGGAGTTTACTCCATAACCAAACAGTACCATAGACCATATAGTAGAAATAATGTCTGAAAATGTGTCCTAAAATGCGATATAGCTAATGACAGCGTATTAAAATATGTATATACGAATTTTATTTGGACTGATTTTAGACTAATATTAGTGTTACAGGAATTGAAACACATAAATGAGGTTCTACGCCGTAATGGCCACTCACCTAGGATTAGAAAAAAGGACGGGAAACATGTCACTACCAGTAGAGTTGAACGACATTGCGCCTATTTTCCGTATTTGAAAAGTGTAACAGATAAGATAGGAAGAATCTTAGACAGGATGTATAATATAAAATGTATATTTACGCCCTTTAAGAAACTCGCGGCCTATCTTCGTACACCAAAAGATTCCATACCTTACCAATGTCCCGGGGTTTATAAACTTGACTGTAGCTGTGGCAGCTGTTACATTGGACAGACAAAACGAATCACCTCACAACGTATTAAGGAACGCATCAGCGCAGTCAAAAAGAATGACCCGAAGAAATCTGCGGTAGCTGAACACATTCTTCATTCCGGTTCTAACCACTGTATTGAATTACATAAACCTCAGGTGATCTCCGCTAAGCGTCATTACTTTCCACGTTTAGTAAGAGAAGCAATAGAGATCAAAAAACATCCTAAGAACTTTAACAGAGAAGATGGTTTTAAATTAGCGCAAACTTGGAATCCAGTGGTTAATTTATGAAAATCACAAATAATGCAAAGTTCGGTGCGTAAAGATACAGTTAGTGTTGTGTGTCGTGATATGGAACCTAAAAAAGAAAAAGAACTAGACTTAGGGTAGCACCACTAGTGCTTGTCAATGGTTCCTCCCCGCCACCGCTATTTCGCCGTGACCACGATCCATGTAACTGGGTCGAAATATCGGCAAAAATAAATTCAAAACCGCATGTCGTGAATACCCGTAACATATAAAAATTTATTTGGACTGTTTTACAATTAAAATTATTTCTTTGAGTCAATTTCGTAAAATATCCTTACAATATACTATACTCCTCCATTATAGCTAATATCATTTCTATTAAGGTAGTCGTTTTTTTATAACACGCCCATTTTACCCAATATATTTTTTCAAATAAGTATATCTAATGAAACGGATAATGATTAATGGTGCAAGGGCAATTTCTAAAATGAGAACAAACGAGATACAAGAGTTAAGTGCAACCGGAAATTAAAGGGACGGCAATTCCCGGATTCGTCGCATTTTCCTGTCGTATAAAAATAACCACGTCCGGTTATAAACACAAATAAGAAGAAAGACGAAACAAAGTCAAACAAAATACCCGGACGTGGACTTTTATGTAAATGGGAATTGAACTCGGGCGGAAAATGTACATACATTACGATCGACTCATTATCATGTGATTGCTATGTCCTTTAGTACGAGTTTATTAACATTCCTCAAAACATACATTGTTTACGTTTTCCTCCATCATTTTGATGTACTTTGGAATAAAGAAAGAAAACGTAAACAATAATCGTTTTGAGGAAACGTAATTAATTTGTACTATGGGCACTGGACTTTCATAAATTCAAAAGACTAGAATCTCATGAGTAGAATAGAGCTTATAGTTATATAGTATGGACTCAGTACAGAAAACTCTCAAGAAAATTTTTCATCCGATTGCTATAGAAGTAGAGTATGTTTTTCGAGCGTATGTATGTATGTACGTAGGTAGATGACCGGTCAAGTGCGAGTCGGACTCGCGCATGAAGGTTTCCGTACCTTTATCTATAAAAACACGGCAAAAAAAATAAGTTTGTTGTATGGGAGCTCCCCTTAAATATTAATTTTACGCTGTTTTCCGTATTTGCTACTATAGCGGCAACAAATTGAGTACGTACCCTTAATAAAAGTTGTAAATGGGGTGTAGTTTGAAGAAGTTAACCCTTCATGGTAAGACTTCGCAAGCACCACCGCCTTAACCATTTCTGCCTAATAACATATTCAGTGTTGTAACCTTGAAGAGTGTTGTAAGGTAAATATACTTATTCAAGACGTTTTAACTAGTAGTTCTCAGTGTAATAATGCAACCATGGGCAGCCTTCTGCAAGACTGTAATCCTGGGTTTAATTTCATACATCCATGGGCGGCAGTAGCCATTTACCATCAGGTGTGCTGTATGCTCGTTTGATACCACAATATTATAAAAAAGAATTTGACCGTAGCATCATGAAATCTAGTGCAGTAGTGATTTTTAAATACTTGAAAGATAAATGCTAAAAGCTAAAAAGTTTTATCTTAAGCATACGTACGATTCTGACTGTGAAGTATTTCGTTTGACGACACTAACATTAAGAATAGCCTTAACGCCAACTGGACGTAATGCAGCGTTTGAACTCGAGGGATATACATATTTTCTGTCACATATGCAGAAATTGGTGTTGTGGTGTGGTATGGTAAGGGAGACATATTTTTCCAAGGCATTACATCTTAGTCCTTAGGGATAGCAACGCATCTGTTGCTAGACTTAGGTGAGACTTTGATCTACCCTAGGGTTAATTACATGGGCGGCAGTAGCCACTTACCACCAGGTGGGTTGCATGCTCGTTTACTCCTTCCAGTATAAAAAAATGTGGCTACAGCCTGATCGTTAGTGGCTATGAACATAATCGAATCCAAATAAAGTGGCCTACTTACAGTGACTCGATTATTTATAGAAAGAGAATGTATTAGTATCAAATCGGTAAATCTAAATTGGTTTTTCCCAAAAAAGCTCTTACTACAGATAACTTCACATTTATTAAGTTTTTTTTTTTAAGAATGGGAAGATGAAGAAATGAAGAAGATTGCTATCTTATCAAACATAAAGTAAAAAAAATGCTTTTAAGGTGCACTAAATGCACTATTAAATTTCGATATGTAGTTACTTCATGTTCTTAGGTGTTTTAAGCTTGGACACCACAATGCTATATTATGAAGTATACCAAATGTCATCAGCCGTACATATCGAATGATACGCATAAACAGAAAGGACTGAATTCATAAATTGAAAAGGTGTAGTCTTGTAAAGCACTGCATTCAAACCGTGAAGAAAAGGATAATTTTTTGGGAATACAATACAAGATACAAAATTTTAAATTAAAAGGTCTGTTTATACATGTGTGGTATTTTTGCCAACAATTACAAATGCCGTTTATTTCTCATTTAATTACGAGCAGGACGTCATACAAAAATGCACAGAAAAGTCAGCGCTGGTAAGGCATTTCTGTATAAACGGAACCAGACCCTCGTTGTTTGCTTCATTTCCCTTGTCTGGTTTTTATTTATGAACTTCCTTAACTCCCCTATTCAACTGAGAAGCGGAAAATTCTTTTGTCATGGTTTTACAGGATTAAAGCCTGATATATGTGGTTCAGAATATAGTAAAGTATGTGACTTTAAGGCAAACTTATTAGTAAAACGTGACATTATATGGCTTAAGCTACTTTATCTAGTAGCAGCGTTAAGAGGCAGGCGAATTAAACTTTTATCGCTAATATCGTTGTGTGGTGGCCTTTTCATTCTCACGAAGCGACCATCTTAGTACTCAGGAGTAGTAGCATCTGTGATTGTCTTCAGATAGAACACCTGTTCTATATAAAGTTGCTTACAAATGTTTATTGGTGGTAGTGATCACTTATCATCAAGACTATATGCTCGTTTGCTAGTTGTACCTTATAAAAAATAGGGTTATAAAAATTTGCGTGTAATGCGTGTTTAATTGGTAGACTAATTCACACCTACTGCAATAAGTGCACAATATAATTATTGCACAATATAGTTTACCAAAACTTAGTATTATATTAAATATTTACAATTTACAATATTTGCTTAACCCGTTTTAATTACAGGGGTATGTACATATGGTGCTTTACGAAGACCGCAGAAGTTTAGTAGTGACTTTCAAAGCCGCACGCTTATGTTTGAAAGGTGTATTATATAGTGAAGGCTTGTGTTTCTAACATTAGATCAAGGTACCTAATGGCTGTAAGCTCGGTTACGAACATGAGAAGCCGTTTAATTAATGCTAACGAAGAAACAGTCTAGACAGGTACTAAATTTAAAGATTTCATGCAATGAGATCTGTGTATAGAATATCCAGTGTAAAAATATCGTAAAACTACATTTACAGTGTAATTACAGTGTAAAAGTATCTTTAACATATTTTCGAGTACAGATCTCCTATTTAATTTTATTTTTTATGACATTGTAGTAGCAAACATCTATGCAGTAAGCTAGTACGTAACTTCACGTAAATCAGTCAGAGATTCTTTGCTACTCCGGAGGACTTAGATGATCGTCACATGAAAATCGTATGAAAATAAGCCGAACCACGTACGAACATACAATACGATACATACATACAATACGAACCGTAACGCAAGAACCTCTTCATGCAAGAAAAAGTTGTGACGGCGATTTCCCTGGTCAAACCATATTCGTTCTAAAACTTTGTAAAAGAAATAAAGCGAAGACAATTTTAGGTATACTCCACCACACTGGTCAAGTACGTATTAGTAACTTCCAACACCTTAGAGTATTTTCTTTTAAAGCATGAGTTTTCTATATAAAACGAAATATTACGCAAGTTCTTTATTTTGTTTCACTTCTGGCACAAAACTATTCCCACTATTGGGCGGTTTGGAGCAAACTCAACACTTTCACCCTGCTACACTACACTACAATACATCTTTATATTCTACGTTTTATGTATAATGTTACGACTGCAATAATGTATCATAATTGTTTACATTTTAACTTTTCAGTGCCGAACATTATTATTGATAAATTATTACATTTATTTTATGCTTTAACTAAAATGAAACTGAATCTCAGCTGATCAATTAAATATTTAAATGCGGGTATCGCAAAGAACGTGATATTTGAATATGGTGTACCTAATAAGTTTTCTGTATTGTACAAAATATGACATCTTCGAGGTAAGTTATTTGATAAAGGTTACGTTATTAATAAATAATACGTCTTTTATGTCGAGCAGCACGCAGTCAATTTTACAAACTGTAGATATCGTCATTTTATTATGCGTGTCAATTTTACGACGTATTGTCACGAAACATAATTTAGTTATAAAATATTCATCGCCCCGTAGAATGTCATATTTTGTGTTTTATTACGAGTTTTATATGTTTATTTTTCATATCATATGTATCGTACGATTGTTTCTTTTTATTGCGAGATTTTTATTTTAATCGACTTGAAAAACATTTTTAACAAAAAATAGACACCGACTTTTATGCCACAAAAAAGCAAAAAAATAATTTAAATATATGTGGTTTCTTACATACACAGTACATGCTATTGTCAGAACTAAATCAAATTAAATTGAGGCCAAGCTGGAAGTACCAGCCTTCAAATAAAAAAAGAATTGTCAAAATCGACTCACCCAGTCGAAATTGCCGAAGTATCAAACATAGAAAAAATACAGTCGAATTGAGAACCTCCTCTTTTTTTGGAAATCTGTTGTTGTAAATTGAATGTTTTAAATTATAAAAAATACTGTATTCAGATTCGAACCACGAATATGCTATTCTGTCGCACCTCGTATAAAGGACTCGTGACGCGCAATATATTTTTAATTATTAATGGTTAATATAAATTATAGAATTAAATTTAAAATTAAAAAAGCCCCCAACGCTATAAACATAAGTGGGCAGCCATTTAAAAAGCCAAAAATAATATTTATTGAGGAGCCATCAAATTCGAGCGAGTATCGTGGCGGCTTTATTCGATTGACTGTCTATTTATTTACTAGATAAAAATTAAGCCTGTGAACATGACGATTATTTAGTCCGTTTTTACTTTAACTATATTCTAAAATTTTGTGTAGTATAATAGTTGGTAAAAATGTTTTAAGCCGTTTCAATCCGACGAATAAGAATTAGCTAACGTACTAATCTAAAATCAAATCTTACAAACATTTTGTTATGTTTTATTATGGGTTGAAGATCGTTATGATAATATCCATCAAATCAAGTTTTCAATTAATGATAAGAAAATAAATATGACAATCGTTTAGTTTTTTCTTAAAGTAATAAATAAAATAAAGAAATGCTGATGCCATGTTTTATTTTTACCTTTTTCTTGGGGGTAGAACAAGTACCGACCGACGGCGAAGGGGATGGTTCGCCGTTACAGGTGTGTCTCGTTTTAATCTCCTAATGCTTCCGCCGGTCTCTGACCTTTGCCTAGGTTTAACTGGAATAGTCTAGTATATCTGACGGACACAATTTTTACATATGAATATTTCATTTTAGCAAATAGAAATGGCATAATGTAGGTATGTTATGATGAACGTATGATTTACTCGTTACTATTTCGAACGATGAATTGATTTCGATGAATGAATTACTAGAAAATTAAAGCCAGTTAATTAATTAAAGAATTTTTTGTTGATTGCGTTAATTCATTATATCATGCATTACTGCTCGAGAGAACAAAACTACTAATGCATGTAAATTTATTTGCTTTAGCTAAGATAAACTAAACATCTAAATACATATATGTATATAGTAAAATTGCTTAAATTCCTAGTTGCGTGAATAATCAACTAGTACTATATTTATTTTATTAAATACATCAGTAGTCTTACAGCCAAATTTAATTATGTTTTCTATTGAAGAGAAGTTAGACTGTATTCTCAGAAGATCTGTACGTGATCAGCCTAGCTGGTTTAATCAAGCTTATTAACTGGAACAGTGATTATTCCCAAACTTCACGCTAGTGAATATTAATAATGCAAGCGGTTTCTTCGCTTATTTAGGTACTAAACGAAGCAAGTCCCTACAGTTTACACAAACACCCACGGACCCAATATCTAAATTGGTCTTTTACATAATTGTGGGCGTTACTAAGGATCAAACCTTTCACACGAGAGAGATATGGTACAATGACATCCACTTGTTTACACAATACATTGGATTGATTACCTTACACACAACCATTAATAAAACATTAATCATATTAACACTGCCCATATGTTACAGTTCTTTGTCAAAATATGCATGCAGAAATATTAATATAAAGTGGTTAAATTATGATGTTGTTAATAAAATCCGTTTACCGCATCCAGTCTTCTTACAAACCACAGAGATAAACCCCGAGGGTTACATTGCAAGCTTTTAAACGCATTGTGCATTTTATCCACCGCACTCGAGGCGAAGCACGTTTAAAGGTTTTAAAATTAAACATTTTTAATGGATAACCTCTCTGTCACATTTCTCTAGAGATCGTCGGAAAACCGTTCCCGAATTAAGTTTTCCAAATCAAGATAAGAGATTAAATTGTCGAACTTACTGAAATAGGCGAATGATTACTTAGCTTTCAGATATATGATCCCGATTTAATGAAATGTCAATCTATTACGTACTATACGTTTCAGATTAGCATTCATATTTATTAGCATTCAAATATTTTTCTATGATTATGATGTAAATTTGAAATTGTGGCCGCCACAAAAGTTACTACTTATTTCCCAATTACGAATTGTTGTTTTATCCTCGTTTCTCGAAAAATTACTCTTTTTGTCTTTATCTTGTTGAAGTTCTTAGATCTTAGATATATATTGAATTATTTTTATTTGAAATTTCTTTCTGTAATATACTATCATTCGTAGTTATCAAGGCTGGAGAGGTCACGACAAGCGTCCCGATCTCGCCTAATTTTCATAAAATATTTTCTAGTTGACTATCTATCGATCCGTCTGTTTCACAGACTGTCTACCAACAATTTATAGTCTTGACAAAGTTTCTTCATAATTATAATATAAAGCTAACCTTCTCATCAATCAATATATCAGATGTCTTACCATACTGTTGCCAAATTGTTTTATAACTTTATTAGAAACTTAGTCTTGTTATGACTTTAGTTTCGTCTATAAATAATAAAAACTTTAGGCCTTCTCTAGGCCTTCTCTAATGGCATCTTTTTCAGTTTCGCCTGGTATACGAGTTGGTAACCGTTGTGTGATTTCCCATCTTCTGGATTGTGTACGCGATAATACGCGATTTGTAATCAGTATGTTACGATATTCCCGTATGTCAAACTATTTGGAAAACAATTAAATAGGAATGGATTTCAATTACAATATGTTACGTAAGCCGATTAATTTTATGCATTTATCTAAACTTAAAACTACATGCAAATAAATTTTAGATTTAATTCACATGGTGTAACCCGATACGTGAATATAATTCACGTATCGGGTTTCTCGGTATTCTCGTAATTTTGCATGTTAAAACCAAAATGCATTACGTTGCGCATATAGCTTTCTGATGCTAGTTTATATGATGTTAGAATAAGTTTCCTGTTTTGAAATTTTGAAACGATGCACATAGTTGGCGTTTTTGCATATCAGAGGGCTTTTAGGTTGATAATGTGGGTGGAATTAAATAAGAAAAAAAGTGGTAGAATCGTGTGGTTTGATTCTGGCAGCAGTGAGAACGAATAATAACAATGCAAGGCGCTGCTGTGTACTACTAAGTGTGTGATGAGGGAGTCATACTTATCCGAGAGGTTCCAACATAATCTCATCTAGATATATATATATATGTATATCTAGATGAGATTATATTGGATTGAGATTAAATTGTTGGATTATGTAAATCCGTCTGTTTCACAGACTGTCTACTAACAATTTATAGTCTTGACAAAGTTTCTTCATAATTATAATATAAAGCTAACCTTCTCATCAATCA
>MOOZ01000017.1:873760-888202 GCA_002930495.1 Cecropterus lyciades | reverse complement strand
ATCAATATATCAGATGTCTTACCCATACTGTTGCCAAATTGTTTTATAACGTTATTAGAAACTTAGTCTTGTTATGACTTTAGTTTCGTCTATCGTATTCGTATTCGTCGTACGTATTCGTACATATATATCATATTATTATTATGGTAATTTCTATATTCAACATGAGCGTTGTGATGAAAAGAAAACATTAGTTATCAAATTAACTTAAAAATAAGTTTCATTCCAAATTCGTTAAGGACCTCTTAACGTCAGCAAAAGTCAATAATCCGGCACTTGGTTAGACATAGCCAATATGTACTATCCGACTAAATATACTGCACTCACAACCCAATGGCGATTAAATTTTATGTTTTTCTTCATATTATACATGACATGAGACTTTCATGCTTGCAGTCTACCCGATGATAAGTAGCGACTGTCACCAATGGACATTTGTAATCAACCCCAGATAATTCATGGTCTTACATAAGGTTGATAACAGATGCGTTGCTACTTCTAACGACTACGTTGGAACGCCTAAGATAAGTATATCACTCTTACCACACCCAAAAGAGAACAAAGTAGCGTTTAACACTTATATCAGGACACTTAAAATGGATGTGACTTCCAACGCACCACCGCGTTCGAAGTCGAAACTTAAAAGGTATTACTTTACCACTCCACTAATTCTCAAGTAACTGGATGATCGGATTTTCTGATGTTTGAAACTTTAAATGTTTTTATGATAACAAATACAAAATAGCTTAGTTAAGCCATTCCCAAGATAGAGCATGATGTGTAACAGACCTTATAAATGTCTTAAGTTGCCTTATGGCTTTAAGGCTGCAAACTGGAGCGCGGCTAGAGCGTAAGTACTTCCGAGCGACCGTTCTGTAACTTGGTTAAGAGCCAAATCGTTATTAATAGCACTTGAACTTATAGCCCTGTTTACTCGCTAGATTAGCGGTACGCAATTAAGATTAGAGGGTCATAATTTTCCGGCAAATAACAGGAATATGGCCCATTGATACACGATTGGGTAAACAAACAAATTGAATTAACTCAACCTGAGTTAATTCAGTTTGTATTTAGCACAAGGTATTAGAGTTTATAGAGATCGTTAAAATAGACTTTAATTTAGTCAAAACGAAAAGCACGATAATGCTTTGCTTTTCTTTCTGGCAATAAATATAGTTGTTGTTGTTCGAAATTTTAATTATAATTGGAATGAAACTGCATACAAGTTACACACACTCGAGACATAATATGCGACGATTATGACAATATTCGAACTAATAGATCCAGTGCTCGGACGAATAAGTATAATATTATTCGTCCAGTACCCGAACGAATAGTAACTTCGTAATAATAAGTAAGGCTTCTTACGCTCCTAGCTACATTAACATTTTTTCTTGTGTCGTTGGTGAAATGGACGCACAAACATAGAGACCCGGAAAAATATTTAAATTCCAGGTGGTGGTTAAAATTTCCAGTTGGTAGATTCAGTCTAGTTCGACCGTGGAAGTACCATCGCCACACCTATTTCTAGCGTGAAACAGTTCGACGACGTGGAAGCGACCATCTTAATCCTCGGGAGCAACATCTGTGATCGACTTCGTATAGAACTCCTGGTCTATATGAGGTTGCTTATAGATGTCCATGGGCGGCATACGGCACTACTCTTCGATGCTTGAGGAATACTCCAGTCGATTCTAATAATAATTATGCTATAACATATTATATTAAAAAGTATACAAAAATATAAACTAACAGTTATTTACTGCTACGACATACAAGGACTCGTGACGTATATTTTTTACGAGTATTTACAGGCCGTTTATTATTACAAGGATTAAATAATATAATTTGTAGTTTAATTTTACACAATACGCTACATTTTTATTTCGCAAACATATATTGGTAAGTTTGGATAATATAAATGTTTGTTGTTGTATCGATTTTTAATTTAAAACAGCTGCACACTATTTTCCGTCTCACACAAAAATACAGAAACATATCGCAACAATGGCATATTTTAATACGTTGACCTGAAAAGTAATAATACAAAAATAAGTGCAAAATGTTCACAAAGCTTGTAATCTTTTAATCTTTTAATAGCCTTCAAACTCCCCACTTCAACCCATCAAGTCGTGTGTTTTTTCAGGTGGGATTATAGCATTACGTCGGGAGTAGGAAATACAGCCAGCACTGGCATCGCCTGCATTAGCGCTATCCCTCCCGGCCGCCTAGCAAATAGAACTACACAGAGTAAAATTTACTAGAATGGACATCCACCCATCAGTCTTGGACAAGCCTATTCTAAAGTGGTCTTGTTTTGTTGGCAAAACAAGACCACTTTAGAATATCAAATTTATCCTGTTCTATATACAGTAGATGTTGTTCTACCTTCTTAAGGTCACAAGTCTATCTTTTTTTTTTTAATAGGTAAGATCAAAGTTTCACCTAAGGTTAGCCACAGATGCGTTGCTACCCCTGAGGTCTAAGATAGAATGCCTCGGAAAAGTATAACTCCCTTACCACACTATCTTCTAGTTCGCTAGTGTTGCCTAGATGTGATTGACAAACAAAATTTATTTGCTTTTCAATGGTTAAGATCCTTTTAACCGATAGGGTCTAAGCATAAAATGAACATAATAGGCTTATTAAATTATCAGCACAAGATTATGTTCACAAAATTGACGAACAATGCTGTATTTTAGATTAAAAGACGTGGTGAGGCAGATAAACTTACAAGATACATCCCAATTTAGTTCTCAGGAATCGCAATGCAATTGAAATCATGCAGAAATTTGAATCTATTTACTTAAAGTTGATCACAAATTATATATATTAGAGAGACTGCATGCTCAATTCCGACTTCGAGTTCCTAAAATAATAGTTTTGAGCAAATTTATATACAACTTCATTACCAAATCAGATCTCCAGTCAATGATGCAAGCATCCTTCTCCAATCAAATATCTTATGATTAATTCAATATTGACTATTGAGTTTAAGACCGTAACTAATCGTACCAGCCATTGATTAAATTTCAATAACATTGTTCAATTCTGTATTTGTACTAAATTCAAACTGAATTTTATCTGAATTTTTACTGAATTTTCAAAAGACTTCCAAAAAAGGAGGAGGTTATCGATTCTTCTGCATTTTTTTCTATATTTAAATCTTCGATACTTCCTACTGGGTGAACCGATTTTGACATTTTTTTTTATTTGAAAGCTGGTGCTTCCCGTAGGGTCCCATTTGAATTTGGGTTAATGCTGACAAAAGCATCCAAAAGAAGACCACATCTGTCTTAAATTTGCATTTAGTGTGTGCGCGACGAACTCAGTTTCTACCGATACGATTTTCATGAAACTTGAAAGACATTAGGTATCTGGCATGAAATGATGTAATGAAATATGTGATCTTCTACTCTTCGACCTTGATGATGTAGAGGTTCTGCTAGCCAAAACCAAAGAAGTTAGCCATTTGGAGTTTGGGAATATATATATTAAAATTACTAAGCAGAGACATACTATGAAAAATTTGTCCTTCAACTCCTCAATCCTGATGATGCAGGGGTACTTCGAACCTAGACCATAGAAGGTGGCCATTTGGTGCTTACGTATATGCAGTACGATTACTATGCATGATGTATAAGATGAAAATTTTGACCTTTAAATCTGATGGCGCAGGATACTCCAAGTCTAATTTATGGCATAGGATTAGGTTGAGCTGTAGTGATTTATATTGGATGGATTAGGTTAGGTTGGAAGATAATAGAAAACATAGAACTAAGCGAGCAGGGCGCGGCAGCCCTGAGAGCTGGTGCGCCCAGTTCATATTAATACAGACCTATCTTTATTCACCTCTATATAAATGATAAAAGTTTTTTTAGTCATGGCTTAGGACTAACTCTTACAGTTATGCTGGAAGTTATATTTACGTTTGTATTTATGGTTCAATGTATGCTTTCGTGTAAATTAATATTTAACAAGTAAAATTAGTGATATTATATGAAAACAAATATAAGTGTAAGTAAGTATCATCACTAAAAAGCATGAAAAAAATTTTATAACAAAAAATTGAAAATTTATATTTTTTTGCTTTTTTGTGGTATAGAAGTCATACCACAAAAAAGCAAAAAAAATATAAATTAATATATGTAGGTTTCTTATATACACAGTACATACTACATAGTTCTGAAGTCGGCACTCATGTACTTGTAGGACACCGTGCGCCAATATCAGACTGAAGTAGCAAAAGAGCATGCAGTCCACCTGATGGTAAGCGGATACTGCCGCCCATGGACATCTGTAAGCAACTTCATACAGAACAGGGATTTTATCTGAAGTTGATCACAAATACGTTGTTACTCCTGAGGACTAAGATGGTCGCCTCATACATAAGTGAAAGGTGAGCGTGGCGGTGGCATCCCCACACCTATTTCTAATGGGAATCGTTTAAATCAGCGGTCGGCGACTCACAGCCTGCCGCCCACGTCTTTTTCTTGCCGATCCTTCGAACTATAGTTCAAACTTGTTGAGATACTTCAAACCATAGTTTTTTTCGGTCACAATCAATTATTTATAGTTTCTTATAATAGATACATATATATTTTATTGTAGTGGCAAAACTAAACGTACACTAGTTGAATTTTTTGAGCCCATAAATTATTATCGGTACCCAATAAAAACTATGCACCATCCATTCACTTGCTATCGTTGGCTTGTCGTAAATAGTGACAATGCTTTTGTCGCACCCACGGACATTCACGTCTACTCCCACTTAATGCCACATTAAATCGCGATTAAAATATTAGATCTAACGTATTTTTCTTGAAAATAAATTGCATTTAAAGATTAATTCTGCTTTACGATTAAAATTACACGCCGTATACTTACATACCTACATTTGTCGGTATCTACATGTACATACGTATCATGATTAATCATAGAATTATAGTAATTGAGTATTTACTTATTTATTTATTTATTAATATTCACCAACGTGGCAGACAAATAATCAAGTCGTGTACCCACAATTAAGGTGAACACGGCATTGATGGAATTGACGCTCTAATAAATTAAAATATATTTAAATTAAGATTACAATTTACACTGAATGTAAGATAAGAATATACAATTTTATTAAATACAATTAATTATAAATATTGATAAGTATAATCATCAATATAACAACTTCACAATAATAATATTTATATAAATCGACACGTAGAGAAGTAACGTATAGTCTTACAGTCCCCCTGTAGCCGGGGTAGAATACGGCTACGGTATGACCTCTACAAGATGCCCTCTACAAGAAAGATGTCTACGAGAATGACCTCTACAAGATGACCTCTACGAAAATGACTTCTATAAGATGCTATCTACAAGATGCCCTCTACGTGAAAGATCTCTACGAGAATGCCCTATACGAGAAAGTACTCTACGAGAATGTATCCACGAGAATGACCTCTACAAGATCACCTCTACAAGATGACCTCTACGAGACGTCCTCTGCGAGATGACGTCTACGAGACGACGTCTACGAGATGATCTCTACAAGATGACCTCTACAAGATGACCTCTACAAAATGACCTCTACAATATGACCTCTATGAAAATGTCCTTTACAAGATGAACTCTACAAATTGATCTCTACGAGATGACCTCTACGAGATGACCTCTACAAGATGACCTCTACAAGATGACCTCTACAATATGGCCACTACTAAACTGACCTCTACAAGATAACCTCTACGTGAAGGATTTCTACGAGAATGTCTTCTACAAGATGACCTCTACAAGATGACTTCTACAAGATGACATCTACAAGACGCCCTCTACGAGAAAAATCTTTACGAGAATGACCTCTACAAAATGACCTATGCATGATGACCTCTACGAAAATGACCTCGACAAATGACCTCTACGAGAATGATATTTACGTGAATGACCTTTATAAGATAAATTCTACAAGATGACCCCTTCGAGAATGAGCTCTACGAGAACTTTTACAAGATGGCCTCTATAAGATGACCTCAACAAGATGACAGCTACAAGATGACGTCTACGAGAATGACCTTTACAAGACGGCCTCTATAAGATGACTTCTACAAGTTGACCTCTACGCGAATAACCTCTTCGAAAATGACTGTTTCGAGAATTACCTCTACGAGAATGACCTCTACAAAGTTTTTGTTTAAATTTATGAATGAAAATTTAAACATATAAACAAAAATTCAGCTATATTTGTTTTGGCTGCTCCGTGGAGCGTCTTACGTTTCCCCTGCCCTACCAAGTGTAATGTGCGTCAGATTACGGAACATTTATGTTTATTAGGGGAGCCCATGACGGCCCATGAGCATGTGGAGTTACTTGAGCGTTGCGGAAACCTATAAGATTTGGTAGATTAGATGGTAGGAATAATAAATGGTACTATAATGTTTTCACTTTCAGCGGTGGGGGAAGCGTCTATGGATACTCAAAATTGTAAAAAAAAAACAATGACATCGACAAACTCAAACCTGTCAGATATTAATGTTTTAACGTATCTCTAATATGAAATATATAATAATCTGCTGGTTTTCGTGGTGGAGGTGGCCATGCGGAAGGGGTTGAATTACAGAAAAAAAGGATTTACTCGAGCATCAGAATTTCAGAGTGGATGTTCATTGAACCCTACAGATGCTGCCATTTCTTTAGCTGACGATTTGGAAGTGATGCAAGCTTGCAACAAGTTTCTGAAAATGTAAAAAAAATCGCCATCTTGAAATACTCGAGCGCGTCAGATTAGTATATTTAAGGTTTATCATGATGTTATAGATATTGTGACCAAAAATCTGACGATTATTTCGAGGGAAATTGATAATCTGACAACTTGAAAAAGAAAATTATATATTTTACATACATAGGTATGCCTGCCTGATATAGATCAGGCATCGAAAATATCAATATCTGACACGCTTGAGTATTTCCTTCTCTTATTATAATAAAAGGCACGCTTTCCATTAGAGGTCCTATATATACTCTATTTTGAAAAACCAGTATTTAGCCTAACCCCTTAATAGACGTTTTTCATTACCTTTGGCTTGCGGAAATCGTCTGATTATATATTTTTTTGTTATTCTGGTATTACCTTTACAATAGAAAAAAAGCAAATGCGCTCGAGTAAGTCAAGACATAATTTTGTTTTGCAAGTTTGTTATCGTGCCGTTCCTTTAAGTTACATTTTTATCGTAAGATTAGCAAAATGGACACATATTAGGTTTTAACTGATCTCCCTTATCTTAATCTGACGCGCTCGAGTATTTCAGACGATCAATTTTTTTTACTAATCTGACGGCATCTCCTGCGCATACCCCCCTGTATAAGGGCTCATACTGGCTGGTGGTACTTAAAATATGTTAAATATCCTGCATTATAATAATCTGCCGCGCTCGAGTTACTCCCAAAATCCCCGCTTGGGCTCCCCTTTTATAATACATCATAAGTGAAACATTAGCAATGTATAATCTCAATCAGGGTACAAAGCCGCAAGCAGCCAATTCGAGTAGCTTAATATATTCTCAGAGACAAATTGCCCGAGGAAATCAACTGTCGTCAGTATCTACGAGATTAATCGAATTCTACAACTTCCTGCTTCCGGCATTATATTAAAACAATCACGGCTGATTGACGACGTATGTAAAGGGTTGAACGGTTCACTCGCTTTACATATATGCAGGGAAACTCCTGTAAGAGTTATGGAATTTAATGTAATTTAGTTACAGACATAATAATTTTGTAAACACAGGCCTTAGATGCTAGTAGACGGCCCTCATAGCGCGGCAATTAATATAATTATGACGCCGTCTGACGCAGAGGGTCCCGGATTTGTTCTCGATCTTCCCGTGAGGCTAAACTAAATAATACCATAATAAAAAATATTCTAGTGTAAAGATATAAGCGTAGAAAGCATTTGGTATGTTTATTATTATTTTTATTTTTTGATACAAAGAAAAATCATAGCGCGATATAATAACATCAGTGGTTTTATAACTATTTCATTCAGAAGTAAAATTTTGAAAATACATTTACGTAGTACATACGAGTATGTTTCCCAAGTGAACACACTTACTCAACAGAGTATGTTTCACAAGTGTGTGTGTGTGCGTGTGAGAGAAAAATAGTGTCACGTAATTTGTGTGCTTGTATCAAATGTTCAGAAGTGATTTATGGTTCGCCACTTATATTCGATCCATTAGCCTTTTGAAGTCCACTGCTGGATATAGGCCTAAATAGGTATTTGCCACTAAGCCCACGCCTGTACGCGTGTTGGTGACCGCAGTGGATCTCAATGTTATACAGAAAGACGCTGCTACCCACGTCCTGGTTTATGCCCCTTAGTCGTCTTTTACAACGTCAATGTGACGAGACGAATAGTGTTATTCAAAACCAACACTACATGGCTCTTCTTATATTGGTATAAGCAAATATTAAAATTGAAAAAAAAAAAACTTCCTTAACTTCGCCAATGTTACAGTTTATCCAAGAACTAAGAGTGATAGCGGCGTAGTTTGGTGCTGAGGGTTCATAAAATTAATATTCAAATTAATGCTTCACCCATTTCGTATACCTAAGTCTGCCTGAAACAAAATTTGTTTATTTTGAATCCGCTAGAAACAAATTTTGTTTTCGTTAGTTATTATCTTCAAGCAAACGTCTAAAGTGGGAGTAAACGTGCCAGCCAAACTTACATTTGAAATGCAAACAGACTTGCTTTTGCTAACCAAATATTGTGCCACATTTCGTGTATACTTAAATGTAGCATCATTGTGTATTTGTGTAGTATTACGTGATGTTGTATATTCGTCGTGGTAGTTTTGTATTGAATATATTTGCTTTATGGAGCGTGAACGGCGATATCTCCTAATGTCTGCATCACTCCAACACGCGCTAGCTTAGTATTGCCAGGAACTTGTTTGACACAATTGATCTAGAATAGATGTAATAAGCGAGAAATTATTCATAAAATTATCATAAAATTTATGATCATGGATAACGCTAAATAACGCTTTCTACACTTATTGCCCCACATTAGGATTTTCTCCTGTGTCGTGGGTACTATGGACATACAAAGACGCATACAGAAACACCCAGACACATAACATATTTTCATCACTTAGATATCTGTTTGGCCGGGGATCGAACCCGGAACCCACTGCGTGTCAGACTGGTATGGTGACCGCTTCGTTACGCGAATTGAAATGATATAAGTACGTACTTCGAACGTCTAAAGAACTATATAATGTTTTTAAAAGAAAATTATATTCGAGTTTACATTGAAGATTTTCATAGAATATTATAAAATTTTGTTTAGTGATGATAATTAATCACGCCCTATTTTCATCACATTATTAGTTCGTGAATATTACACATGCACCTATAGATTTGCTAAAGAATAATCACATAGTATTTTTCTTATACTCGGTGAGTAATATATATATATATATATATTTTTTATAGTATGGAAGTAGCAAACGAGCATGCAGGCCACCTGATGGTAAGTGGCTACTGCCGCCCATGGACATCTGTAATCAATACTAGGTAAGATCAATGTCTCACGTAAGTTTAGCCACAGATGCGTTGCTAACCCTGAGGACTAAGATGGAATGCCTCGAAAAAGTATGTCTCCCTTACCACACCCTTCACACCAGAACACAAAAGCGCAAAACACTGCTGTTATTAGGCAGAAATAATTTTTATTATTACAGTATGTTTCTAATTTTGCTGTACCTTACCTTGTCCAACGCTTCTTAGTCCACAGTCAGGCTTATTAGCCACCAAATGTACTAGTTCTCATTTACTGTAGTACCTACTTACACTGAATCTTAATATGCTGCACCATTCTACCTGTTAGTGAAACAACGTAACGTTAATATGAACACGGAGTAGGCAATGTCTTCTCTAAATGAACTCCACAGTAGACACACCTACTGTAGGTACAGCACAGACTAAATATGAAATAGAAATGCCAAAAAATATTAGTATGGACATATCCGGAGTTTTATAAAAAAAATCCGATAATTTAAACCGGTATATAAAAATAGTTATTAAAAAAACTCGAATCAAAAGCCGTGTTGGGAAAATTTGTAAACATAGAGATTTTCAAGATGACTTATATCCCCTATAAGTGCTACTTCTACTTTCTAAAATAAATATGTGCTTTAAAAATATTAACAACAACTAAAAAGTCTGGAAGATAACCCATGTTACGTTTAATGCAAATTAGTGGGTTGTTACACGTAATTTGGCTCTTGTAACTATTTAAAAAAATTATATGGAGTCTGTATCACACATAATGTTCAAACTAAAGCTTAATTTTACCACATATTTTGTGTGTTGGTCAAATTAATTTATATTTGGATTGATTGTTTTCTCCTATAAGATCTGTATTTTTTATAAATACAATTATCCATTAAACTGCTCATAATCTTATGTTGATAAGTTGATGAATTTGTCACAATTTGCATCAGTACACCTATCTCTATGACATTTCTATTCGATTATCTCGTCTACTATATTAAACAATGAACGTAGGTAAGATAACAATGTTCTTCTTCGCCGTGCTCAAGTAAACACCCCATTCTTGAAAAAGATTGTCTCACAATGAGCAGACTTTAAATATCTCTTCAGATATATGACGCTTAAAAACGATACGCTTTGTTTAACTAACAATACGTATTTAAAAGTAGACATTAATATCAATATATCATAAATTTTCAAGCGGCATCTTTGTAAAATCACATATTTACAAGTGTATGAACAAATGTATTTTGAGATTTTTTTTATAAGGTTGAAGCATATCCACCTGATGGTGAATGGTCACTGCCGTGACATGGACATCTCTAAGCAACTACATACAGAAAAGGGCTACTATCTAAAGTCAATCACAGTGGCGTTAATACTCTCGAATACTGAGATGGTCGCCTAACATTAAAAATAGCCGGTAACCACCTAAATAACTTACAGCACTGTTTATATAATATTGGTGTAATGAATTTTTTTTCCGACATGAAAAATGGCACGAAGACACGTGTTCCTTCAATTTAGTTTTGCTTAAAATCATCTTTGGCCAAGCTTGGTCAGTAACTCAGTTTTATTTGGATTAGAAAACAAATCCCAAAGAGAGGCAATTACCAATTACCGAATGCATGTTCTATAGCTAGATTAATACATTAAATCGTACAAAACCAAAATGTGTGAAAAAATTAATGACGCATCGCCTACCGCAGTATTTGTTTGTCAGTTTAACTAATAATTCAATAAGCCCTTTCCTGCAAAAAGAATACTAATTACAAGCGGCGTTAGGAAAAAGGCAACTCAGAATATTTTACTCAACTCGTTTCGTTTCTGACGTATTTCAGTCTTAATTTTGTAGAATTATTTAATCAATGGAACTGTTAAGATTCAAAATATTCCGTAAACTGCGTACAACCTATTATTCATAACTTGTTTTATCTAGTGATGTCAATTTTAATAAAATAACAAAATGTAAAGAAAAATACTGAATATGTGTCACATCTACTATTCATGTTACATAATCTGTTAATTTGTGTGTAGTAATAAAAATTTACAATAAACATTATTTGATTCATAATTTTATCACGTGTTTATTTATTATCTAATAATGTACCTAAATAATAAAACAGAGATGTAAGTAACCCTAAGTAAGGAAGTGGTCTTTTCAGGAATAATGCACTTGGTGGAATCGTGGTTCAGACTGCTGGTAAGACTATTCCTAATTGAAGTTGATTACAAATTCCCGCAAGCTTGTTTGTTACTTTTATTGGAATTAGTACTTGAAAGATTCCATTACATACATACAACCCAAGCTTATAAAAACGTTTTAAAAAGACTATCCAGAATACTAGGAATCCCGGTACATAATAAATAAATGCGTTTCTAGGAACTCTATGAAAAACCTTTATAAGAATTTTTTACCTTTCTGTTTCACTTTAAATAATTAAGTATCTATACCTCTTAGTAGAAAGTTTAATAACCAAGATCAATAAATATAGATACTTGCCCATTTCGTACAAAAAAATACCAAATACATATTGTTCTATATTTATCTGGGCATGCGACAACGTAGAATCAATTTCGAAGTTAGATTATCGAATATATTTGTCTACAATACGCGTGCGTACTGTACTAAAACGAGGCTTTTGTTCGATAAAACTAAATCTTACAGATTTAAAAATAAGCTCAATAGAAGCACTTTACCTCAGTCGGTAGTATTAGGAAACCATAAATTACTATCAGGCTTATACATAAAATGTGAAATTCATGCCAAATCCTTTCTACGAACTTGTAATGTACATATGTCTCCTTTAAATTGGGTTTTTATTAGGGGTATTCAACTGACAATTCAAATAGTCCTCGCTTAGCACTACAATAATTACTAGCGCCTTTAGAAAGCCAAACTGAATGTTTTACTTACTTTACTCTGACTACATTTTGTTTTTGATGTCAGACTTTATTGGACTTTATACAATTTAGGAGACGAGTTGTTATATAAAATTATTTGCTTTTGATGTTATTTAAATTTTGTGGCGTATATTATCTAAGCAAATTTACTACTGTTCTATATAGCACATAATGAATAGTCCTTACATTATTAATTAAGAAATAAAAAAACGGACATTGTAATGTGTTTACAATGTCAGTTTTTTAATTTACTTATTGTAAATTATTAAGTGAAATTTAGTACACAAAACTAAACAGACCGCTTTATCAATATAATCATAATCAATATATTTAATTTAAATTTACTTATTAGAGATATTTTTATAGTCTTATGAAATGTTTATATGTTTTGTTATACTAGTCTAGTAAACGGAAAAAATATATAAGTTTTGAAATTAAATTTAAATTAAATGTAAAGCAATGTTTTAGTTCGTTAAAAAACAGACATTAAAATTATGCTCAGTTGCCGGTCTCATAAAACTCAAGGAGGCTAAGTGGAACTATTAAAGTGAACAGGCTAATGTTGCGCAATCGTCTGTGAAATGGGCAATAATGTAAATGGAGTCAAGCTTTTCCAATCGACTATAAGGACGAAACAAATTAATTCTCTAATAAAATCACAATGGACAATGTCGTTATGCAAAGTATATTAGAGAGATGCCTTTAATAATAAGTACTGAGTAAGTATAATCAGAGAATCAGAGTTATTATAATATTTGATCCAGGTTTTCAATTGGATATATGGAATTAATACTGTCTTCACTATCAAACCATCAGCTGATGCGTGCTAAGCTTCTATTGGATTGTTTTTTTTTTTGGTAAAATTCACTTCGTAACACTTAAACACATTATTATCAACCCTTATGTTTATAATCTACTGACGAAATTGATGTGATAGCTTATTTTAAGGGCAATTAATAATATAAGTTACTGGCTAACTTAAAGTTCCAGAGTTGAAGGAAAATTTCATACTACTGGATTGCATGAAAGAATGATTAGTTTTTTACCCTTAATTATTTTTTAAATAAAACGAATAAAGGACTTTAAAATGTTGTGCTAAGGAATGCATATGATTGTATGCACGCAATTACTAAAAACTGTAATTCGAACAACAGTCGACAAGAAAATTAATTAAAATTAAAATTAAATTACGGTTGGTCATGCATCGCCTTAGGTTTCTTTATGAATAATTTTCATCTGATTCACCGCTACTGGGAAAATAAACGAAGAACTCGCAAAGTTTCAAAAACTCCATCTTTGGTTCCAAAATAACTTTGGAACTGTAGAATCAATTATTATTCATCTGAACCCGTGATCTTCGGTAATTACTATCACCTATTTGTAAGATATTAGGCCACTTTGAGCGTCATTACCCCAAGCTCCAATTATGAGTTTGCACTGTTACCATTGGTTGACTCGCCTACATTTTCATAATGACATCAATTTACTTTTAGGGGTGTTACTCATTTATCGACTGTTGTACGGAGTCAGTGAGGTAATAATACAATACCTTTAACGTTGAACAATTGCAAGAAATGCAGTTAATATTGTAAAAGATTCTATTACTAACAGTATACTTGACGACCTAAATCCATCATGTTAATTATAATTCATAGTACTAAAAACAATATGGAGCTACAGTGGAAGTTAATAAAAAGATATCCGTGAGGTAAGTGAGACATATTATGTACTAAGACATAATTTTAATAATCACTATCGTCATTAGATAACAATTAAATGCTTAAATGCAAATAGGAGCAAAAGTATTTTTGCACCTTCACATTTCCCTTATCTTTCTTATAAGTGGTATTTTTCATCAGATATAATATAGTTTGTTCCGGTTTCAAAAGTTTAACAAAAACTAACGGATAAGTTCTGTAGGGTTAAAAAATAAATGTTATTTTTTATAATATGGAAGTAGCAAACGAACATGCACCACCTGATGAT
>MOOZ01000017.1:847397-860818 GCA_002930495.1 Cecropterus lyciades | reverse complement strand
AGGTTCCCGTGGGATGGTTATGTTTCTGTTTATAACATGGCTCGGAAAGATTTTTTGCGCGACTACCACAGTGGTAGTCGTTTAAGGGTCAGAAAATGACATAGTCTACTTTTTATCCCGGACAAATGCACGGGAACGGGAAACATATATTTAAAAAGAATAAAATAGACAATATTAAAGGTATAAAATTTCGGTTAATGTATTTCACGTTACATTTCTTTTAAACGCGGGTGAAACCGCGGGCTCAGCTAGTTTAACATATAAGGTATACAAATTTTAGTTAAAATTAAAAATTATAACTAATATAAGTGAGCCAAATGGCTGCCATTTTTATGTACTGCCCCGTGGTAGTGTACCCAAGACACTGGCAGCATTACACACAGTCAGTCCGTAATGACACAACTGTGTGGCTCATTGATTTTTATCCCAAGTCGCAGGCACAAACTATCTACAAGGGTCCCTATGTTGCTCGATAGAAATGCCTGTAGCCAGAAACCGAACTCACGCTCCGATATTGCTAAGAGACGTGCCCGCTCTGTAATATCAACTGGAGAATCTAAGAGTAATTCTTGTGTTACTTTACGAAGGGGCTCATCCCACAACTTTTGAATACTTAGAAATTTTTGATTTGGGCAGGCCAACGACCAAGCAGATTTGGCTTTAAAGTTAATTAATGATTTGACAATATTTTTGAGACTAATTGTTGCGTACTATGAGTAGAAGGCAAAAAGCTGAAAGAGAGACACTAGAAATAATTTTCATAACTTTGTTGCATTTTCTTTTCCTAAATTTCAAAATTATAAAACAATTTATGAATATGAATTATAAAAACAAATTAAGCTCCTTTGATTATCTGTGGTAGTAAATATAGCTAGCGGCAAAATATTTGTCTGCGTAATCTGTTGCGCCCAGTTCGTTGTTTAATTAAAGGGAGTATAAGCTGAAGCGATTAACTACGTGCCCGTCGATAACCAACCGTCGTTAGAGGTTAAATTAGTTTGTACATGAGCGGCAACTGCACTTTGTACAAGCAAATTGCTGTAGCTGAAAATAATTTGAAGCTCGTGCATTTAACGAATGCCCGAATGATTCTTGTGTGAGGTATATTAAAGTTGGAAATTGGACCACACTTCATAGCATGAGGCTGTATCAGTACTACTGTATGCAAACTTCTCTCAGTGTAAGAGAGCATTTTATAAGAGGTATCGTTATGTACAAATAAATATTGAAATTTGTTTTGATTTCATTTGGACTTTACTTGGAGATGGAGATCGTTAGTTTAAATATCTTTAGAATTTATTTATGTAACCATCTACCTACAAGTAAACAATATATTGTTGTTTAGCGATTGTAGCCACACTATTATGGCCTAATTTTTAGGGAATAGAGACAGATTTACTTATATGGTGCATTTCAACGTAGATATCAGGAGTATCAACGCTTTAACCACCTTTAACTTTAGTTTTAAAACAATTTAAGGTACGATAATTACCACTAATAAGACGAAAAATACCGTATTCTTTGCTTGTAACACGTAAAAAATCTCAACAGCGTTGTTAAGCATAGACTATGTATATTTCGTGTTATCTTACACCCTTAAAATCCGTTGCGTTTTTCTTCCGAACTTGGCTGACACGCTGCCGAGTGTCTAGATTATGAGAAATGACCAGATACGAATAGTTTACTACGAAAACTAGTGTTCAACTCTTTTAGCCATAAAAATTACTCAGTTGAAATAACGTGTTTGGTTGGTGATCGCTGACGCTGTGCACTCGAACAGCAAAGTGCTGTAGCAGCACGTTGCCTGTTATCTACGGTGCAGTACTTAATGGGTAGAACCAGTGAAGTGTGGAAATCGAAAAGCTATCAGTTTACAATTGGCTTGACGTTATATCTGCACTAACATATTTCTCTTAATATTTAACTAATATTTAAAATATTATTTCATGAACTTAACATGTAGCTTCAGATTTTTTCAACATAGTAATAATTATATGGCTTTAAACTATTGTCAATTGTATAAATCATTTATTAATTTGTCAGCAAGGTTAAATTAATAAATTATTCCACTTAAATTCTATTTAAACATACCTGTAGGTATGTTTAAATAAGTGGAAACCCCTGGAATAAAATTTGACTGTTTGACTAAATTTTACATTTATCCTGGAAGTTGAATTAACTTTTCTATTTATATTACAATTTATGTTTCTGTGTAAATTTATATTTACGAAGTATTATTAGTGACATTATATTAATACAAATATGAGTTTAACATCACTAAAAAACACGAACACACATAACACAAAAACACAGAACTATGTACTGTTTATGAAAGAAACCAACATATATTTAAATTATTTTTTTTGTTTTTCTGTACCATAGAAGTCGGTTTCTATTTTTTTTTGTTTTACATTTTTGCGTTACGAATAAAATGTGTCTATCAATATATAATTTATATTTAGAACTTATCAATACCACCAATTGTTTATTAGTGAAGTGTGTGCGAGTTCGACAGTAGTTATCAAGAATACAGAATACTTATACTTATTATACGATAATTAAATCAACTTTGTTCAAAAATAGCAATTTGAACTTTATGGTACAACTAGTAAGACCAAAATTCATTCACTGTGTAAGATTAAACGTAGGGGTTTTGGCTAGTAATGGAATGAGTTACTTCTCTGAGAACTAAATTTAAGGACAGTTGTAGATGAACTTTTAAGGTAATTTAAAATTATCAGCTCTGTTAGCAGTGACAATGTATGCAATATATAAATATAAAGATCAAATTAATATTGTAATGTTACACATAAAGTGCATTATATCCGAAATTAAGTTTAAAATGTACATAATACATAATTTTTTTACGTTCAATTTAAATTAAATATTTTAACTGCTTTTTAAAAACAGGAGATTTGAATTTTTTTTTTTTCACAGGTTTCAGGAAGCGGTCAACATACCGGTCTGACACGCAGTGATAATACAAAATTTATGATATATGAAACAAAAAATATCTTAAACAAAAATATAAAACCGACTTTTATGCCACAAAAAATCAAAAAGTAGTACGTAGTTAACGTTCCAAAGTCGGCGCTCATATACTCGTAGGACTATTCTTGGTCGTGATCTAGCGAAAACCCATGGGTCCCATATTGATTATTCAAGCGTATTTGTTATAGGTTATGGTTTGGGCGTTTGTAACCTACTATAAAATAAATATTTGCTTGTCGCAAGTCTGAAGTTACCCTTATTTCGTTATTCCAGTTGACGTCGAGATAAGTCACGAGTTTAACGAACTGACAACTCCCGGAATGTGGCTGTTATGACGTGTTCTGAAATGAAGGCAATATGTCCTTGTCTAGCGAATCCCACTAATCACACTATGAATATTGTTTTGATCTTGACAAATAACCCGTATTCTGTAGAACCTTGTACATACGTATTGTATACAATAATAAATGAAGTGTTTGATGTAATTATGTGCAATGTAATGTAAACAGATAATTATACGTACCTACTTTATATAAAAATAATTATGTATTATAGTAAGCACGTATATTAATAAACATACATGAATATTGTAAAAAGATAAACATATGTGGAAAATTATATGTCAACTATAGAATACATCTCAATAAAACACTTTAAATAAAATAAATGGGGGGCATTTCAACTTACTCGTAGATATCAGGATTAACAACGCTTTGATCCCTTTAACTTTAGTTTTAGAACAAATCAAGACAGATAATACAAAAATGTATTGCGATCAGAAAAGTGATCATTTGGATCATCAGTCAGTGAGGTACTTGTTAATATCGGTCCACTTGACAGACAGACAAAAACTGTTTTCGTTTGTATAAATACTAAAATACACCTATGAATCACTTGTACATTTAATTATTCAAAAAAATCTCTAAAATACTTTGAATTAAATATTTTACATTTAAATTTATTTTCTTTTCTGTTTGTTCATTTATACGTATATGCAAATGATCGTTGATGGTATTTTTTTTTTGTTTTCATAATTCTCTAAGTCAGTTGTATTTACGTCACAATATGAAGACCTTACAAAAATAGGAGAATTGTGTTAACACATACCTGTAACTAGATAACTATATACTAACTTACAAATGTAACCAAACAAATAATTGAAGAAAACTGTAAGCCAGACGGCAAGCGATTAACATGACTGCATGAACATAACACTGCAAAATAAACTTCCAACTTGCAAACTTGAAAATTGTTGCGAACTACATACGAACTTCGTTCGAAAATTATAGCCAGGTATTACTGAAACTTTAACGGTTTCATGTATATTTAGTGTATGGGAGAACTTTACAGATTAGCGTTCAATCAAAGAGGAATAAAAGTTGGTACCTTTTGAATAGAAGGTAGTACATTTGACGCCATCATCACTACAGCACCACTACACATATTTCTACCTACCTATCAGTACTTTTAGGCGCTGATGTGTTTAGATCTGATAGATATTTAGCCGAGGCGTTTTATACAACTGTCCTTAGGGTTAGCAATGCATCAATGACCAACATCAAGCAAGAGTATGATCTTTATCTAAGGTTAATTACAGATATGGGTGGCAGTGGCCACTTACTATCAAGTGGACTTCATGCTCGTTTGCTACTTCCATATTATAAAAAAGTAGATACTTATACCTATGTGAAAAAGTTATATGACTCAAAAAATGACACTAATTTATTAAATAGTATATGTACACAAATTTACTTATAATAATCTTAAAGATATCATAACATATTTTCATAATTTTGTAGGATAATAATCGTGCATTTCTTGTACATATACCCATTGTTATTAAAATAAACTTCTACCTTGTTATGAGCATTGTGGTACCAACAAATCGCTTGATTCAACAATATATGCGTGTGTGAGTGAGATATTTCCATCGGGTATGAATATTTATAACTCCAGAAAAGGACGTCCCTATCCGAGTAGACCGTCTTTGTAAAATATACAAGCGTCCCGAAAATCCTTGAAGCACAAGTTAGTTCAACATATTATATGTAGATTGTGGAAGGGACGGCTATTATTCACCAGATATAAATAGATGTAATGGTAGTTTTACTTACCACATGGCGGCACACAATCTGCGCGCCTTCATTATTCACTGCCTGTCGACCCGCTGTCCTCAAACTTTGAAGTACAGGTGGGGAACTGTACTCATCTAATGTTATACAAACTTAGCTTCTATTTAAAACAATTTGTTCCTTTAAAAATATATGTATTGAGAGTGAATATTCTTCTATTTTTAATAGAAGTTTGTGTTATTTGACGACCCGCGTGGCGGAGCGGTCATAGTACTGGTCTGCCACGCAGTGGGTCCCGCAGTGGGGCCGGGAATCGTCCCGGCCAGACAGACATCTGAATGATGAGTTTAGATTTCTGTTCTGGGTCTGGGTGTTTGTGTATTCGTCTTTGTGTGTCCATGGCACCCACGACACAGGAGAAAATCCTACTGTGGGGCTATGAGTGTAGAAAGCGTTTATTTGTAGAAAGCGTTTATATAAAAAAAATCATCCCACATGTAAATTTTATATATCAATTTTTGTACGAATCAATGTCATCAAACAATGAGCTGAATATTTTTTTTTATGAGATTTAAGAAGCAATCAAGGACTCGTTGAATTTGATTATAACGACCGCTACGGACATCTGCTACCAACCTCAAATTAGAGGTAGAACTGAAGTCGCCGCACACATGTGTTGCTACCAAAGGGGCTAATTTAGAACGCATTGGTTTTGTGACATAACCTTCACACAAGAACAACACCAATTCACATAAAGATAACAACATGTATGAGCTAGATAATGTTTTCAATGGAATTAAGTGTACAAATAAGCATTTATCGAATATGGATGACTAGCTTTGATGATTCAAGTATTAGCGCTCGGCCATGAAACATTCGTTGGCAAACTTCAGTCTTGGTCGATTTTTTATAAATTGTTACGCTGGCCTTTCAATTGCAATTACGTGGCCGTTTAAGATCAGACATACATTTATTTTTAATGTTTTGTTTAACCCAGACTGAAATAGTCAGTTCCACATTTCCTGGCTGGTTTATTCCGATATGAAAATATTTTTTTAGTAATGTTTGTACTATGAATAAGCCATACAAATTTATATAAAATTCTAAGCGTTGCGAAAACTACGTTTCATTCACGCAAAATCGCACGTTGACTAAACCGAATTTTGAAAATAGTTTAGCGTTGTTGTGGATATGTAACCGGATTTTTTTGTTTGTACACAAATATTTTATTAATTCTATACAAACGAATGGTGCGTTTTGATTGGTTTTGTGTTTGCTTTTATATTCTATTCAGAGTGAAGCACCAGTACTCCATCAATTCTATGTGACAAAAATTGTAAAAGCTTATAACTTACTAAACAAATACAATCGAAGTGTGATTTTTCAATTAAGTATTTTCAAGGCTATTTATTTTTTACTAAATAAAGCTAACATTTTATATCGAGAATCATTATATTAATACGTGAAGCAAAAACTTTGGACCCGTTTTTACAAAAATTGCGCGGACGGAGGAGTATGAAATTTGGCACACTTATAGTTTATATGTAGGAGAAGTGCAGAACGGTTTTATTTTTCAATAATAATGATTATAAAGTACATTGAATCAAAAAATAAAACATTACACACACTACCGTGCATTTGACACACACAAACAAACGTATACGTATTTGTTACACGCTGACTTTGTTGCTGACATTGTCATTGATGTGTATGTTATTGCTTTTAAATGCAGCTTACTCAATTAAATCTCATTATCATATAATGATATTTTAAGAAATAATTTTAAATTTAATGTACAGAGGAAAATACGAATAAAAACTTTGAAGTAGAAAAAAAAATATTTGGGTTTAATTACGGTCGAATTTCGACCGCTGCGAAGGGCAACTAGTATATTTAAATTAGTGCGGCTGTGATGTAGTAGCTCCTCAACGGATAAACCGATTTTTCCCGTTTTTTTCTTAGCTATTAACTAAAATCTTTCTGTTCTAGCTGGAGTCTGCTGGGTTCACTATGTTCTTTTATTTTATTATCAAAATACATTGAAAATAAAAAAATGGCCTCTGAATTGTAAATGTAAGAGAAAACGAGCAGTCCACATCATGGAAAATAGACACTATCATAAACATTAGTAAGCAATTTCATATTCTATATGAAATTTCTTACTGGATTCTATTGGAAGTCAATCACAGATGCATTCTACTTCAGAAGGCCAAGATAGCCTTACATGAAAACGAGCTGACAACCACCATGCAGTCTTTTTTAAGACAAGTCAATTTCAGGTGAATTTCTACCTTACAAAACCGATGTCGAACCGATAGTATCACTATAGACGCCCGTCTTCACTACGCAGACACGTATTGCATTCAAATGAACTCCTTTCAAACCTTCACGATACTCCTTTACGTTGCGTCAAATAACGGTACAGTTATTTTCGATGCATTCTAAGACGCGACGTTTTACCTTTTAGCTAGAATTCAAAAATGTTGCTATTTTATAAACTTTATATAGGGTTAAAATATACAATATTGACACAGATTTGTATTCTACCGTGTCAATGATTAAAGTTCGTTTATATTTTGTTATTTGTTCTCGTTTGCATTAGTTTTGGTCAAATTAATAGGTATGTAATATACATGTTTATATTATTCAATATTTACCTGTTCGCTCCTAAACGTTATTATTCCGCTGACGGCAATTCCATTTCATAAGGCAAACCATAAAATATAAGTAGGTAAGATTGTACCGCTTGCTCGAAAATATAGTAATATATTTTCAACGAGCGTTATACACAGTAAATAGTTTTCCAATAACAACAGCGATGGTTTTAAAGGATATTTTTAAACACTAAAATCCATGTTCACGGCAGTGCAGACATGATGTCCAAACAAAAGCCATCGGAAGATTGGTGGAAATAGACAGAAGTTTAGAAATATCGTCGAGTTATCGCTGGTTTTATCGCTTTCGGAACATTGTTCACGTCATCTTATGGCGAAGTAGTTTGGCAAGAATAATGCGAGATTTAAAAGCTCAAATTTGTGCAGTAAATTTGTTGAGTAGAAAGTTTGGTAACAAGGTTTCAGTTTCGAAAATTCATGTTCGTATATAGAATGAAGAAATTGTTTTGCTATTTTTCTCTAGAAGAGTAGCAAAAATTAATTATTTTACAGTTGTTACAGTCCACACAAATGAAACTGTAATTATAATTTACTATTCTCTCTGTTTATGCTTCTTTTTATTACCAAATGTGGTTAAATAGCTTTTATGTATTTTTATAAACAACAGGGAATACGTAACAACAAAAACATAATATAGAGAACAAGACCTATAAAATTATGAAGATATTAATATAAGAAGTCAGAGCCAAGTAGAATTATTACAAGAAGGATTAAATTAGAACTGCACATAAATAATCTTAATCTGTAGAACCGTATAAATCAAACAGTATAATAGCAGTACAAACACTGTCATATATGACAGTAACGCTGCATTAAAACTACAAAAACACAGTCATTTTAAATTTATTACGTTTTCATATTTATGAAGCTTGAAGTTGCTGCTAACATTTATGGCTTTCGATTCTTTTCAACTTTTTGCACCAATTCAGTGTCAGCCATTAGCTCGGAAAGCAATCCAAGCAACAGCTTTCCATCCGCACTGATAGTTATGCATTCACTTGACGGGAATAAATAAAAAAGGAAGTCTTCGAGAGTTGTTAGCAGCTTTTGGTTATAAAAATAACAAACTAAAGCTTTCTACACTAAATATTCACATTATAATCTCCCAATTGCATACCCTGTGACGTGGTTACACAAATAATAACTACAAGTACCTGGAATTATATCTAAAATATAGATTTACTGTATATATCTAGGTGTTGAGCCCAGAACTCTCAATTTCGAATCAAAATAATGCTGCAAAGGTTATATATTTATGTTTATGCAATAAAACCCGAATCTTCCTGTGCGGGTGAATGCGATGCAACAAAGTTTTGTATTTTTTGTATAAAATTAATGCGTAATTTGTGTCGTAAACGTATTTTTTTATCAGATTGAAATAGCAAACGAGCATGCAGTCCACCTGATGGTAAGTGGTTACTGCCGCCCATCGACATCTGTAAGCATCTTCATATGGAACACGGGTTCTATCTGAAGTCGATCACAGATGCGTTGCTACTCCCGAGGACTGAAATGGTCGCCTCATACACAAGTGAGCCGGCAACCACACCCTTCCAAGGAAACGCAAGAACTGTTTCACGCTAGAAATTGGTGTGGCAGTCGTACTTCCCCGGTCGAACTAAAATGGTTCTACCACCTGTAAAAATATTTTCAAAGCTTCATAACTTTATAACGAAGCAAATACTAAATTTATAGGCAGATGTATTTGAGAGCTGATAGTGCCTACGCCATTTCTTTGAGCATTCTGCAAATGCATCTCTGCAGCAGTAAACAACATTTCATTTCTTATTTGCTTAAAAAGTTTATAATATTCGATAAGATACTTATTGTTTTTAAGAAAAATAACATATTCAATGTCTTATTTTTGATAGTAAAATAATGAATACAAATATTAAGTGATCCTGCGTCATCATACAAAGTGTAGAATTTTATGGAAAAGTAGACTTTAGGAACCAGCATACTTTATATCTGTTACAGGCAGAAAATACAAAAAGAAAACTGCCATTTACTTTTGTTTTATTTCATCTTGAAAATCGTGAAATCAAATAGTGAACATTAATTTTAATAAACCGTACCTAGAATTTATTAAATTTAAAAGGTACTCAATGGTCACACAATTGCATGCGCCACTATCAGTCGAAATCTATTAATCGGTGCTGATTAATAGGATTTGATTTAAACGCTAATTGAAATCCATCCACTTCATTCACTATGGATATGAGATAAGTAGATTTTAGATTTCAAAACTTTAAACACACACACACTTTCTACACTCATAGCCCCACATTAGGATTTTCTCCTGTGTCGTGGGTACCATGGACACACAAAGACGAATACACAAACACCCAGGCCCAGAACATAATCTAAACTCATCAATCATATTTTTGGTCTGGCCGGGAAGCGAACCCAGAATCCACTGCGTGTCAGATCCCTATGGTGACCGCTCTACCACGCGGGGCGTCGATTTTATATTATTTCTCTACATTATTATCACATGTTTGTTTGTAATAAAGAACTAAGGAAAGGTGTACTTGTAAAGTAAAATGAAGTAAAGTAACTTAGTGTAAAGTAGCCTTTGACCTTTAGTAACAAAGTATTATATCTGACTGAATATAAGCGAGGAGTATTTAAGTTAGGCATTGTTACATGTCTCAAACCACAATGATCTATACGGATTAAGCTTATTAAACTTAGATGGAGATTATTATGACATATAAGTTACTATACACGAAAACACGAATTTGTTTAACCATAAACTCTATTAGTTCGTGTACCAATTAGACAAAACAAATAAATGTATTTGGGTCTTACTCGTAAGTAACTTACGCACCAATTGCAACACAAAATAAATAGATAGTTCGATTAATTCACCCGCACTGTTAGAACAACTCGCAAAGGGAAATAGAAAAAGTTTATTTTCGGTCTACATTTGCGGCATCTGTATTTACCTCCAATTCGTTTTTCAGGCTGACAGGTTTTGTAAACAAATGTTTTACGATGTTCCCCGTAGGATTACTTCGACGGGCTCTTTGTCGATACGTTGTTAGTTTGCACAATATTTTATGGCATAAGCTTGTCAGTGGCAGGCTTCGTGTGTGTTTGGACAACGCATTTAACTGGTCCACCGGCGTATTTTGAGCGTGTTCAGAATATTGGAGGGTGTTAACAATAAGGTTCGGTTATATTGACGGTAAATGCCACCGAGAATGGCTTTAAGTTTTCGTAAAATTACGAAAACCCACGCTCAGTGTTGTGAAAAGCTTAATCCTAAAACCAAAATGTTTGCAAATATTTTTCATTTTGATCTAATTTAATGCCCCATTTCCTTTCAAAACAATTTTGGAATTTACAGAGATATAAGCTGAAATAATTTATGACCTCTCTGCCAATGCCTCGGGGGTCATACATCACCCCGCAGAGTCGAAGATTGATGGCTTCACCCACTAATTGGACTTCGTTAAGGAATATAATTAATCTACTGTAGAAACTGCGGAGGTTTCAATCAATTCCCCATTTTCGCAGCGAATAAATTAAAAATGTTACAGCTTTTTTTGACGTGATATAAAATTTAATTAGTACATTAAAATTATATAATTATAGTACATTAAATTAAAATAACTAAATACTGTAGCGCGTAGTTATAAATATTCTAAGTATTTTTATTAAAATATATTTTTGAATAAAACTTTTTTGAATAACCACTCCTACTCTTCCCGTGGATGACATAGGAAGCGACTAAGGTATAAAATTCAAGAGAGAGTAAAAGCCTCTATTAAGGGAAGCCTATACTCAGTAGTGAACTTCAAAAGGCTGATGGACTAAAATACTGTAATGTCTAGCTCTCTAGTAAAATATGGCCGCAAGTATTTTAGGTATTAAAATAGTAATTTAGTGTTTCAATAATAATACAAACATACACTAAATACTTACATCATGATGAACCCATTCTTACAGTCCTTCTATTGGGTACAGTCGTCATAACGAGAATGGTTAAAGCGATAGGTACTACGCCGGCCAAGTGCGAATTGGTAAACATTATTTGAGAGCTTTTTCTACGGAACACTCATGTACATAGGTTTTTTCATGTTATTTTCTTTTGCCATTAAAGCCTTAAAGTGATATTTAATTTCAAATAAGCACCTTAAAAATATTTTAATTTTAAATTTCAAGTCAGCACCTGTCTAGGAATACACGTTATAGAACACTTTGTGGCTCGACTCCGGAAGCACCACCGCCACACTTATTTCTGCCTAATAATAGCAGTGTTAAAGTTTCTGAAGGCAAGTAAGGGAGATATACTTATCCGTAGCATTCTAACTTAGTCCTCAGAGGTAGCACGCATCTGTGGATAACCTCAAGTAAGACCTTGATCTTATCTGGGCTTGATTACAGATGTTTATGGGCGGCAGTAGCCATTTACCATCAGATGAACTGCAAGCTCGTTTGCTACCTGCTTGAGAGGCAGATTATGAAACCATTTAATAAATGTATGGAAAAACAAATGCTTTTAACTATTTACTTTTTAAAATATTATTAGCAAGTTAGTAGGTAACATTAATCTCACAAATGTTATTATTTTGCCTTTACGATCATATAAATGGAAACACAATATTTCTGCGTGAGACATTAAAAGGTTTTATGAGAATTCCGTTTATCCAACAAAGAGATTTATTAGTTTATGCGAGAACTCATAATATATTTTATAGCGATTAGGTTTTAAAACAAAATATGCTTAATATGAAATAAATTGAAGAACTAAAATAGTTGCCTATTCAAATTGAACAATGTTTTGTTATGTTTTATCCCTTTAGTATGGGTATGAAGGTTTTATGAGAAAAATATGGGAAACTAAATAATAGGTGTGTTTCAGAAGTAGGATGGATGGCCAAAAGTAAATAACACATTTTATAAATATTTAATTTATTTATCCGATTAATTATGTACCACACTTATATACTTCCACGGTACTACACTTATGTAACTTCAAAATAGATTCGGGCAGAGTAACGTCTTACACTGGTATTAATAGAATGATCCACATTATTATTCTACCTTCCTTTTATAATAAACTTCGTACGTGTTAAACGAACTGTCATAGAGTCAATACAATATCTATTTATCAAATAGTCTCAATAGCAACATAAAAATTATATATATGTCTTTGTAATATTTATGGATTAATTACCCATTTATATTTAGTTATATTGTGATTTCTATTTATTAATATTAGTTATGATCACATGGTATAATAAACTTAAATACCATAATGTTTATACATATTCTTATTGATGTTTATAACTAGTGTAGTCAGTAGTGTTTAACAGGTGTTGGTAAATTTAGACTGAAGAAGTGAAGTTACCTTGGCAAATCCTGTAAGCCATTATATGATAAAGCAAGAAAAAGTGTCTTACTGCCGTTTTTGCTTTGCTGATTTTATTGCTTTTTAAGATATAAATAAATTGAAAGATTACAATTTTTTTCGTCCGTAAAATGTAGTAAATTTGATATTTATACTTTCGTAAGTACTCGATTCCTGGTAATGGAATTCCAAAATTACGTAAATGTTATTTGTTACTTTGGTTGAATACATTATGTTACAAATTAATAAATAGACCTTTTTACTGCACAACATTTTACAGTTACGAGGATACAGGAGTAAATTATGGTAATTGTAAAACACACA
>MOOZ01000017.1:786995-805194 GCA_002930495.1 Cecropterus lyciades | reverse complement strand
TGCGGGAAACATGTATTTTAAAAGAATAAAATAGAGATTATTAAAGGTATAAAATTTCGGTTAATGTATGTCACGTTACATTTCTTTTAAACGCGGGTGAAACTGCGGGCTCAGCTAGTAGTTAATAAAAGCTTTTAATATTACAACAAAAACGACTTACAACTGCTTAAAACTGTTCTTAAGGATATACCTATATTTAATTCATCGCTTTATATGAGTGTTCGTCAAAAAATCAAGTAAAAGTATTATGATATATATCCATATTGTCGTAATAATAAAACAGGCGTCCCTCCCTTTTCTCCGTTCCTTATTTGCAGGCGCAAAATTTAAAAAAATATATAGTTATTCTCCAAACTGAGAAAATTCTAATGATATATCATATGTCACAATCCGTCAAGCCGTTTGGGCTATAGCGCGTGCCTAAGAAATAAATATACATACAAACATAGGGAAATATTACCCTCTTTCTGACGTAGTCGGGTAAAAACACTTGTATGTCCTTAAGTATATACGGGTATTTTAAACTTTACCAATAGACTTAAGTAAGTGAGTTAATACTTTCATTTACAGCGTTTTATAATAGTTCAGCACTAAAATAATAATTATTAACGACTTAAAACCTTTAAAAAGCAACAATCATTCCGTTTTAATGCCGCCCGAAACATACAACGTGAAAAAGACTTGTGTAAACGTTAATTATAACGTCAGCGGAGTTAAATCACGACTATTATTTCGCTCGCCTTCATTTAAAGTGTTCTTTAATCAACAAACCAATTGTAAACATTAAGAAATTAGCTTATTTTATATTTTATATATAACTTGTGTGTATTTACACTTTTTTAATTGCAATAAATTAGATTCATTGTTAACAGGTATTGTTACAGGCAAACTATCAAAAAATACACGAAATATTTTCCGTTTAAATTTTGGGTAAGACTTAAGAGATTCATTCATTCAGTATTTCAGAGATTCACTCAAACGTGGACTTGAAGCAGACTCGGACAACTTGTGTTATAACAAGAATCTAAAAGTTATATCAAAAACATCATATAGATCCCTGTCTGGCCAAAGACCAAACCTGGAACCATCTGCGTTACAATCAGTATGCAAACAGCCATGTGAATCGTCTAACTCAGAAAAAATACAAATAGAGTTAACAAACTTTACACGGTTACGTAAAAAATAATATAAAAGCGTTTATAATAAATTCGGTTATGGATACGCCGTTTATTTAGACTTTTTAACGCAATACCGGTATAATGGTATCGTAAACATAAAATACAATCTGTTTGCACAGTAACGGCAGCGGAGTTAATTGTTCGTTTTATGGGCAGTTAAACGATCGCTGTGCAATACTAACCTGGATGACAGTTACGGAAATGTTTAAATGTTTTGTTTAACTTTGTGAATATTTCGTTTAACTTTGTTGAATTTTTTTTCACGTCACAAAGGCAGAATAACCTTTACTACCTAACCTAACAAAACCATGTCTGACCCCACTGCGGCACCTATTTTTCCCTTTTCAGTTGTTAATTTTTAAACAATGTTCTAAATATTTACATCTTCATCATAAGAGATTATAATTAATATCATATCAACCTTTGTTGCAAACATAGTAAAAATTACTTTTTACACCATTATTTAATATAAAATGGTTGTAATTTAAATTGAAAAATATAAACCAAATTAACAAGAGGATTTTCGGTCCGTATATTTTGCCCTCAAAATGTTCCTTCGAGTAATCAAAGGAAATTCAAAGTTGCAAAAACAAAACTCAAATATTTATTTTAATTTGGAGGACTTGTTTACGGGCTTGTTAAAATGCTAACGAACTAAGAGTTCAACGGCATTCGTAATATTATTTCGGATTCAGTATCTCGTCGCACCCTAGCCGAGTGATATAGAAACGAGTGAACGAGTGAAACATAACACAGTCAAAACTGAATCGTTGATCCAAACTTTGCCTGATTAGCTGTGTTAGTGTTCTCATACTTAAAGATATAAGATAACTGAGGCTAATGATTAATTAATGATTTTTTCATAATATTTTAACCTGGAATCAATGATAGGCGCGTTGAAACAATTGTGATATTGTTTCAACGCGCCTATCATTAAATTCTTGTATAAATAGAAATCAAAACTTTGTTTATGTTGGATTTATACACTACTATAGACTGTAAAAATCGATAGGGCAGATATGTGGCATTTATGGCATTTCAACCAAAGTATCAACATTCTATATTGTCGTCATGTATGGAAAGACTCTAAACTACTTTATTGTACCTTATAGTACTGCCGTCATCGTTTTGTGTTATTGCAAAGGCAAGAAAATATATTCACCGCGTTTTAAATAGTAGTTTACACATCCACATTTTGCTAACAAAATAGCATGCCAAAATACACGTTTATCGTTAATCGTTTACGATACAATGCGTCGGCTGGTGCCAAGCTTTGAGTGATACCGAGTTGGAGTGACCACTCCAGTTATTTGTATAGTAGATTTTTGAAGCGGTACAATTTTATTCAGCAGACCAGACAAGTTGGACTTAATTAAAGAGTCAGTAAAAGCTTGTTATGTCAACACTCAAGGCGTAACGACACTCGGAAAAATGTCAAATGTATATTTACATACATAAATTACGTAATGTAATAATTTTAACTGACGACTTGCTTAGTGGAGCGATCACTATTCCGGTCTGAAATGCAGAGGGTTTTCGGTTCAATCCCCACCCAGATAGAAATTTCAATGCTTCATGTAGATTTCTATTCTAGGTCTGAGTGTTTTGTGGTCGTCTTCGTATGTGTCTGAAACTATTCGCCAATAGTTTGGAATGTCGCATTGGAATTCACATACACTACTGCTTCTGTATAAGGACTTCAGGCTATGTTCTCTCGAGAGTATAAAACTGAGTGGTGTCATTGTTGTGTTGGAGCACTTGCCGCAATTTAATTATGAGTCCATATACATAGCTTCCGTCCGATATGTAACTTCCTTACTGCCCACAAATTGAATGATCGAAGACATCGTTCTAACTATTCTCTAAGGGACTGACGTGACTAGCTTTCTGCTCCCAGAGGTTTCACAGCCTAAACGCTGACGGGTTGGCTTCATTCAGTGCGGATTAAGGTTTAATTGATCCTCTACCATGGATTCTATTGTTTGTACTAATAATATGATTGCCAGTGTAAGATTCAGGAAACAGAGTCATGTATTATGTTTACGCTTTTTATTGCTCACGAAGCGAAAATTTTTGATGCTCAAAGAAAGTATCTAGTCTAATGTTATCATACAAAAAATAGAACTTAACCATGTTAACACAAGAATTTAATTTATTCAAATTCACTAAAATTCATTACTATTTCCTAATTGAGCAAGACTTATAGGCTTAGCTTTACTTAGTACAGTGATAACGCATCGCTGTCTCATGACAATTTTTAGGCTCATGTGGCTATGAGATACTAGGATTTTCTCATGTGTCGTGGGTGCCATGGACATACAAAGCCACTTACAAAAACCCAAATATTTGTCTGGCTGGTGATCAAATCCAGACCGCTGTAGTGACCGCTCCGCCACATATGTCATTCTGAATGTTATGTTTTAATACTTTTTATATCTAGTTTTAATTTCTCATATCTAAATATATGAAAAATGGTTTAGATATTAGTATATCAAATATTGCTCTAGCCGCACTTCGCCACAAAGTGCTGACGCATTCCCTCCTTTCAATACTACCCGGTATTTAATTACTGGTCTGCTATCGACATAGCTTCCCCTCTATAGATTGAATGATTTGAGAAATCGATCTCATCATTCTCTAAGGCCCCGAAGTGACTTGCATTTTGCACTCAGGGGGTTCGGGACTAAATGCTGACGCACTTCTTCCTTTCACAAATGGTCGAGATTTAATCCCTATTCTCTATAGTACCCATAACGATCTGTGAGATGTAAATTACTTTTATATGAAAATGCTTTGTATTAAATTTTGCCCGAAAATAAAATTATTCATCTTAATCGCTGCATCATTAAAATAGTTGAAATAACAGTTTAACAATGTTACGTATTTGCCTTGATATACGATAAAACATAAACACAAATATTATGCTTGTCGAGAAAATAGTTTTAAATATTTTTTTTAGTTTTATTTTGTGTAGAAAGCCCAATATTTAATTACCTATATATCTTTCATTTAATTTAATATTATATTTGACGGCGCGTCGATTTTAATGTTAATTAATTTACAACTACCCCACATATCAGAGTTTTCACTCTAACGTTACGCCGGGCGCTGGAGAGGCGGCCATCTTGAATTAGGCGGGAGATTGGTCATTCGATAGTAGACAATCGTCTGAGGCGCACGCGTCCACGTGCCCGGCGGACGTCATAGTTCGATTAAAAATTGTTTAAACGAATTATTTGTTATTTTCTTAATCGTGATAGTGTAAAGCCCAATTATAATAGTTTAGTACTGATCAGTGTTGGTGTTTTATTAAATTATAAACTCCTCGCCCGATAACTCACGCCATTTTGTGAAACTTATTATTCACGAACAATATGGAAAGTCATGAAGAAGGGGGTGAAGTCTCCATAATATTTTTTTTTAATCTGTTGTTTATCCACTCCACTATCTAATGTTTATAACATTAGATAGTGGCATAAAACTAAACAAAATACATTATAAAAAGAGAAGTTGTAAATGCAACTTACGAGAAAAACAATTGACTATAGTAGCCTGGATGTTGCTGTCGGTAATAAAACTGTAGTAAATCTAACTGTGGAATTAACCAGGTCATAAAATTGCACTACGAGTAAACAGAGGATATACTTTAATGATGCAAAACTGTTTAATACCTAAGGAAGGAAGGAAGGATGTAAATGTCAAAATATTACAACATTTTGAATAATAAATTATTATACATAAATACTTAGATCCAAATCCGGTTTTGTATTATTCTGTTCATAACTTTAAGTGTTTTTTTCACTCAATTATGTTTTTCTTTTCACCAATATTGTACACAAAACTACTTATTAATATTTTTGTATGCTCAACGGTTGCTTATTTTAAATGATTTTTTTTTATTACGTAGAATGTTTATATACATTTGGAGATTCATCAGATAAATTATTTAATGAGATGCTAGAAAATGTATTAAGGAATTTAAAGGCATTATGTTTGCTGGTTGGAACACTCGACTCGATTAATCAAGGTATACTCAATTTAGTGATGACGGTCCAAATATTTGCGGGAAAGTCGACTCATCTTGCGGACGGACTATAACTTGAGAGCGATTGAATGCAAGTTCCTACTAAATGGTGCATGAATACTGACTTTATATATTATGTTATAACTAGTAATTGATGCCATCGCTGGAATATTTCGGAGTTTATCATGATACTGGATTTGAAAGATTACCTCTAAGTAATTCATCTTTCAACGGTACTTTTGTCAGACTTTTATATAGATGCAAAAGTTGTCACCCGATTTTGAGGACTATATGTTTGTATAAATGATAAACTTTACTTTTGTTTATAGATTGTAATTATTTGTCTAAATTTTTGTTAATTAAGTAGGAAAGGTAATATCGGCCAAGTGGTAGCCGTCAGAATTATTGACGATACGGGCCCGATTTATGGAGTTTTATATCACTATTCCCAGAACGTCCGGTGATAGATTCCCGCATTCCTGACTGGTATTATATTAAATGGCTTCAAGAGTCTGAGGATTATTGACATACCCTCGTAAATACAAGAAATACCACAAAAATAAACTTGAGCGGTTATTCGGACGACTTCGCCGGCCAGTGCAAATCACCAAAACCTCTCATTATGGTGATTAGGCAGACCGAAGATGAGTTTTTGAGGAGTATAGTGATTCATGGCTTATTGACGAGTATTGTATACCTATTTAATTCAGAGATGGCATAGCAGAACTGAACATCTAGCTTATTGACGTCATTCAAAGTTAAATATAGTGGATGTCCAAAGATGGCGGACCGATTATTATATTCATACACTCCAGAGAAATGGGTATCAAATATAAGTTAGGTAGGTATCTGAGAAGAATACGATAAACAAAAAAAAAATACGCTTAAAATTATTCATTACCTTCTGTTTAAGAAAGATGTGTATGTGTGCGTATGTATGTGTGAACTTCCGTAAAATCTATCATCACTATTATTTATTCTTGATAACACTTTAAAGCTCTGCTATATTCTGGTTTGATATAAGGCATAAGGCATTTCAACGGAATCTTTAGTAATAGCAACGTACCTGTCGCGGACTTCCATTGTTCATAAAAAATACTAATAAATAAACTAAACGCTCTTACTTAGCACACCATATTTCATTAACCAAATTTCCTCTAGTAGCAGAAAAATGCATGCGATATTTTACCATATCCGAAAACAAACATTTTATTGACCTAAATTAAGTTCCAAAAAATATTCTAACAAAAAGGTGTATTTTATGTGTAGTGCTTTAATAAAATATGGAGATATTCACAGGGGTGTCAAAGGAAAGTTTTGGGTTCATCCCTACGGAGTAGTATCTTTAGGTTTACATCGCGTGACAAGGGTTGCCAGCCTGGCCTGAGGGAGCTATTGTGATTAACCTGATTATGATTCTGATGCCACTTGTGAAGGTATATTGAATGTGAGGGTTTCGAGTTCTTTTAAATTTAACTAAGATATATTATATTATTACTAAAATTATAAAGAGTCGGTAAATAATCGAATCAACAATTATACGATAAACAAATTACGTGTCTGATATATGTTGGTTTATCTCGGGTTCAATATGCAGAAAAACAATACATTTTGCTGCCAGATAATAACGCTACATCAGATATTGTATACAATTAAAATAAACATAATTAATTATAACCATTTCAATATTCACTTGAAAGGTAACTAACAAAGGTTTGACACCAAGATTTGATATGGTAGAGCATACATACGCTGTAAAAACATAACCTTCCTGTTGGCAGTAGGGTAATAAACCCTAACATTTAGTACTAAGAACCACATTAAATATTTTTTTAATGCCCAACGAAATGGGCACGGGTCTGCTAGTGGGTATAATATAAACATACATTTGAGGGAAAGCCTTTTTCGTATCTGATTATTAAATATTTTGCCTTTTTATCTCTAAATTGCATATAGTAGGTAATTAAAATGCTCAATTTTACTATTTATTATTTTAACTATACTATTAGCGTGAAGATTTTTTTACGTTTCTCACTTTCATATAAGACAAACTTACCCCGATAGTCGCTAAACATCCGTGATTACCTTCAAATAGAAAGCCTACTCTGTATATTGCTGGTTCAGTTGTCTATGGGCTGCAGTGTCCACTTCACATAAAATGGACTGCAGGCTCGTATACTACATTAATCTTATAAAAAAAACTAACACTCAACATATTTGTATAAAATAAAAATATTATTAATGTTTTTTGTCGTTATGTAGCTATGTTTTATTCAACAAATGGAAAGTAGTAAGGGCAGTACCTACGTTGCGTGACGATAAAATGTATTGGATTTTAAACTCTGGAGATTCTAAATTAGAAAATGCATAATATAATACGGTGATGGTTGGATGCTCCTAACATGTCGTTTGGAGTGCAATGTTGCGTTCAATTTGCATATTGTTTGATCAACGTGAAGATACTATATATGACGTAACACACTATACCAACCGACGTCTGTGTCTACTTGAATAATAATATGGTTTATAGGTGTTAAATTTCCAGAGATATTTATTTTACTTATACAGGTTTATTTATTTTCAAATTTAAATAAATTTGTATTGCGTAACCACTTCAATAATAAATTAACAATATTTTTGGCTCGATCTGTCCGTGGTTCGGAAGCAGCGTCGCCATACCTATTGTTGCCTAGTAACAATACGTGCTGCTATATATTGGTTCAGAGGTTGTTATACGGGATATCCTTATCTGTGGCGTTCCAACGTAGTCCTCAGAGGAAGCAAGGATCCTCAGTATCTGTGGCGAACTTTGCATAAGACTTATTTTGGCTGGGGATGATTTCAGCTTTCCATGGGTAGCAGTAGCCACCTGATGAAACAAAATACAATATTACCATTAATGTCTTATTTTGGGCATTATTAATAACGATGAAATAATAAACTAACTATGCCTTAACTTTTTTTTAGATTTTATTCATGCCTTTTATCCTTACTGAAATATAAAAAACAAGCAATAAACTATGCTGAATTATAACTTATTCATATCTAAATATTTCATTATTTTTACTTTTTAATACATCGACTGCAGCTTCATTATATTTTTTATAAATATGTATAAACAATACGTATAGTAATTATATTATAATCTGAGGTAAACTGTAAAGCAATTCAGAAATATTTTTAGAGTTTCAGTTCTGTATTTCGAAAATCTAATTCAAGCTGTATACAGATGTCATAACCAATTGCGTCCCTAAGTAGTCGTTTGGAGAGCAACGCGTCCAATTTGCATAGTGTACGATTACCGAAGCAATATCTACGTGACGTAATCCTCTGAATTATACATGCAACTAACGTGTATATACTACCTGACCTGCTGCCTGTTTCAAACTATTAATTAATATGCGTTCACCTGGAACACAAACAGTCAGAACACCTCCGATAATATTGAATATATAGTTCCATCATATATCCATTTCCATTGTTATATCTGTGTATGCCTTCATAGAAGTGTTAGTTACAGTTACTTATCGTTTTATTCGCATGTGTTTAGATTTATAAATAATAAGCTCTCCTACTTATCATTAATCTAGTATAAATGACATTAAATTCGTTTATAATTTAAATACAACATAGAAGAATTCTGAAATCCGACAGTAGTCTTTATTTTCAGGATATTAGGATAAGTTGGTAGAAAATACTAGCTATTATTAAAAAAATAATAGCTCATTTTTAGTCCAAAAACAATAATAAAATATAATGATATGACACAATACATATTTAATATAGGAGTTTTTATACTTTTTATTTCCTAACATAACTGTTGAGATACGATTTAAAGAATTTGTTAAGAAGAGTTGTTATTAACATGATTGGCTTATCCAATTTTAAAGCAAATAAAATATTATTATTTAATTAATTTTGGTTTGTACAGAGCGCAGATGCTGCAATTTGTCGGGTAATTCGAGATCCGAGTGCAGACATTGCAAGGCACGACGTGACTAGCATTCCTTCCTTACACTCGGGATTTTAGAAAATAAGTGCTAGAATTCTGTTCGGGATGCACTACCGCTGCGTAGTAGTAAAACAGGTAGATTTTCTGGAAATGTTTTTAGAACCAATTTTAGGAGTCTTTTTTGATGAATAGAATTAATTTTTAAATTGACAAACAGATAAACAGACAAACAGAAATGAAAAATAAAAATCATGTTTTTGGGTTCTTTACATCAATAAAGACTCCTAAAAACGGTTTTCTCCTAAATATCTTCCATGTACTGAAATCGATCACGTACAGATTTATGATATGTATAGATTAATTTATCCGTGTTTACGGATTCACAATAGCTATAAACTCGAAAATGAGTGGCGTGTTTTGTGATGGTTTATCATTATCGTTGGAATAATGTCATAAATAAATTATATTTCAACGTTCTTTAAGTGAATAATGCTTATCAACTATATAAATATCTTAAAACGATAAGCTTTTTTTATTGGTATATATGCGAGATTAAGGCACAAGATTTTTTGCATTTAAGTTTTTTATAACATTGAAATAATAATACTACTAATGGGGAGTGGTCACTGCCGCCCTTGGACATATGTAAGCAACTTCATATAGAACAAGGCTTTTATCTGAAAACAATCACAGATGCGTTGCTTCTCCCGATTTCTAAGGTCGTCTTATAGGTATTTTAAGAAATTGAGCCGACAACCACGCCTTTCCACCGAAACACAAGTACCGCATCGCGTTAGAAATAGATATTGCGGTGGTACCTCCCCGATCGAACTAAAATAAGGCATGACAGCATGTTACAGAATCTTTATATAACTCACGATTTGTACCGTCCAAACATAAATGATAGTAAGGGTCGGATTGTGTATATTTAATACACGCGTAGGCTATGAAATTGAAGGCCAGATCCATTTTGCTTATAAAATAGTTCAGAATACAGAAAAAATATTTTTGATATTGAAACAAAGAAATAATCAAAGAGAAGTGCGTTGTTGAGAATGTTGACTCTATATTCTCATTTATTAGATCATACATGTTACTTAGATGTAACTACTAAACACTTTAAAAAATAGAACAGGTAGTCGATTACAATGACTGCTTAAACAAACCCATGAGTGGCAATGTAGTAAACTAGCAAGTTTCAATACGTGACCAACCCCATTTAGGACAAAGGATCTTGATATGGATCATAGATAGCTATGTTGCTGACTTATGAACTAATATGAAACGTCTTTTTTAATTTTCATAGCTTTTTAGAACAGAACATAGCAGATTTGAAAGGAGGCAAAACAATTATGGTTAAACTGGGGTTCCACCGCCACATGTATTTTAGCACAAAGTAATTCATATATTGGTGAACGGGTGGGGTTGTCGGCTCATATCAGGCGACCCTCTTAGGTTATAGGACAAGCAACACAATTGTGATCGACTTCAGATAGAATCTCTGTTCCATTGAAGTTGCTTACAGATGTCTATAGACGACAGTCATCACTTACCATGACATTTCATTCGTGATGCATCAGCCGAAACATACAGAGTCCTACAATTATATTACAGGAGTGAAACATAATCATATCATATCAGGGATAATCCTAAATTCACCACACAAGTCACTTTAAACTATTTGTTCTCCAGAGGACTGTATATATAGTTCTACCTATAGAATATACAAGGAATCTTAAACTGTTCGAGAACAAATAGTTTAAGGTTCCCAGTTAAAAGATAGTTTTCGGTGTACGAATTAAATCTAAGCAACAGCCAGAAAAGCCAAACCGAAGCCGTATTTAGCAATCCGTATCTTGTTCTACGAAACAGAATTCAAATTCGTTGTATTCCGATCCGTCTGTAATTTGAGCTGTTGTTCAATACTTCGAGGACAAAGGAGAGGGAGTAATGGAAACTGTAACCGTAACCCTTTTACGGTTAAGACTCAAACAACCGTAAAAGTATCGAATGTCGTAAAATTGATCCCGACAATAAAATTACACCGTGAGGGATGAAAATGAAATACAGTAGTACCGTTACATGAAATGCCTAATTTAATAGCGTCGTTAAATTTACGGCCCGCCTTATCGGAACCTAACAATGATAAATAAATGCTCTTAATAATAAAATACGTATGTTTTACGCCCACTGTTGCTTCGAGTTTTGAAGCTAGATTTGTATTTCATTCTGGTATCTTCTACGTGTGTATAAAGTGCTTTCAATTTAAAGGGTTATCATAGTCTCATCATCTCATATAAGGGTTAGCACACACGAGCGACAATTCATGTCAGCTCTTGTCGGCTATAGCCGTCTGTAACGATCGCCGACTGTTGTCGCATGTTGTCTGCGACTATGATCGAACGTCGGTTAATGATGAAAGGCGGCAAGTTTTGCGAAGTTAGGTGACGATAGGGCATTTGGCGTCCGTAAGTGAAGATCGACGTGAACTGTCATTTTTATGTTATCAATAAATAATTCTGTTGAATATTGCAATTTTTGTTATTAATAGGATGGCTGTGCAAAATAGAGAGTGGCTGTAAAACAGTACTGCGTAGGACCATTGTCCTATGTGAGCTGAAACTGAACCACCTCCTATTGATCATGCACGTTTTATTTCGTGGGATATGTTATGTCATTCTCATTATTTGTATGTGGTAATAAATTAATTTTATATTATTTATTTTTTATTAATTAATTATATACATAAGTAATGAGTTTTGCCAGAATTCAATAACAGCTGTGTTGTTATTTTATTTCTATTGTTTTAAATTGCTTCTCATATCTATGTCTGCCTCAGCACTTCCAACTAGAACATGGCTACATTGTTGCTTTTAACTGAATAAACCGGCCAAGCGCGGGTCAGACTCGCGCACGACAGGTTCCACAACATAATCTATAAAAAACGGCAATAAAACACGTTTGTTGTAGGGTAGCCCCCTAAAAATTTTTCGTTCTGTTTTTAGTATTCGTTCTTATAACGGCAACATAAATATATCATCTGTGAAAATTTCAACCGTGATGTGACCACAGTTCATGAGATACAGCCTGGTGACAGACAGACGGACAGCGCAGTCTTAGTATAGTAGTCTTAGCTCCCATTTTTACCCTTTGGGTACGGAACCCTAACAGACGTGATAGGTGCTATCACACTTAAATCATTTAATTTCCACACATATATTGAAAATAAAAGTATTATGTACTTTACACCGTATACACATATTTACAAAAAAAAAGTTTGGATCATTAGATTTTTTAATGTTTGCCTGTGTGACTGCTTAATTATAAACATAAACACTCATAGCTCCATAATAGGATTTTCTTCTGTATCGCGGGTGCCATGGACACACAAAGACGAATACACAAGCACCCAGACCCAGAACAGAAATCTAAACTCATCATTCAGCTCTGTTTGAGAATCGAACCCGTGACCCACTGCGTGTCAGACCGGTATGGTGACCGCTCCACCACGCGGGTCGTCATTAAATATAAAGGATAAAATAATTTCTAACGGTATCTTGAGTGTAATTTAAAGACTTAATCTAAAAGTATATTCTATATATTCAACACTATCCCACTCTTTACCAGGATTTTGGGCGCGTTCCAATTAATTCTTAGCTGCGCGCGGCCTGCGCTGGGACTGAGTTCAGTGTAATTGAATTGTACTTCTGTGGCTGAAAATAGTATTAAACTAATTATATTTCAATTAATTAATTCTTTACATAAGTTGTTTTTAAAATGTTTTTGCTAAGAATCAGTTTTTTTAACTCACACTTAAAAAGTAGTAGAAGGAGATTTTATTTTCTGTCGTCTGAATCACTACAAATTATTCAAATTATTGCTAACCATTCACCTCCTTAGGTCTAAAAGGAAAATAAAAATTGTACTTAGTTAAAACATGTACTCAAATATACCAATATAAGAAATTGTAGGTAATATTTAACAAACCTTTAAAGTACAAAGTAACCTTTCTATCGGAAGCTACTGAATGATTTATTATTGATACATTATAACATGTTACGGGTACTCACGATACATTTTAACATTTTACGGGTAGTCACGATATGTGGTTTTTAATTTTATAATCATATGATTTATTATTCTCTATTTTAACCGGCTTCCAAAAAAGGAGGAGGTTCTCAATTCGACTATATTTTTTATGTTTGAATCGATTTTGACATTTTTTATTGAAAGCTGATGCTTCCCGTTGGGTCCCATTTTAATTTGGTTCAATTCTGACAAAGGCATTCATAAGAAAACCACATAATCCTTAAATTTGCATTTAGTGTGTGCGCGACAAATAGACGAATAACTCCGCTGCTACCGATCTGATTCTTATGAAACTTGAAATAAACATTAGGTATCTAAGAGGAAATGATATAATGATAATGTGAGACCTGCTACTCCTCGATCCGGATGATGCAGTTGTATTGCTAGCCAGAACCAAAGAAGTTAGCCATTTGGCCTTCAACTTATCAATCCTGATAATGCAGGGATACTGCAGGCCTAAACCATAAATGTTGGCCATTTGGTGCTTACGGATATATAATACGATTGCTAAACAGAGACAAGCGACATCAAATTGTATCTTCAACTCTTCAACTCTGATGATGCAGAGGTATTTTGAATCTAGACCATAGAAGTTACACATTTGGAGCTTACGTGTATGCAGTAAGACTACTTTGCAGAGATATAAAATGAATATTTTGACCTTCAACTCCTCAAACCTGATGATGCAGGGTACTGCAAGCCTAATTTATGGTTAAGGATTAGGTTGAGCTGTAGTGATTTATATTCGATGGTTTAGGTTCGGTTGGAACATAAGAGAAAACGTAAAACTAAGCAAGCAGGGCGCAGCAGCTCCCTGCGAGCGGGTGCGCCCAGTTCATTTAAATGCAGACCTAACTTTTATTTTACCTCTATACGTCTAATTTATAAAAGTTTTGTTAGTCATAGCTAAATAGTCCTACTAAATTTTACATTTATGCTGGTAGTTGATTTAACGTTTGTATTTATGTTTCAATTTCTGCTTTTATGTTTATGAAGTAATATTAGTGGCATTATATGAATACAAATATAAATTTATCATCACTAAAAAGCGTGAAAGTGAAAGTCGGCGTGAAAGTGAAAGTGAAAGTCGGCGCTCATATAATATATTATACTTGTAGGACATAGATTCGTCGTTGTAATCTAACAAAATTTTTGAGCGCCGACTTCAGGACTACGTACTGTGTATGAAAGAAACCAAAATATATTTAAATTATTGTATTATTTTTCTGTGCCATAGAAGTCGGTTTCTATTTTTTGTTGTTAATATCGTCTATAAAATAAAATAAAATTCAGAAATTACGTCTGTATTAATGTTTTTCAAGTACGATAAAGTATTAAGAACAGAACGAACAAAGAACAAATTAATGTACAATGCGCTCATAATTTACAACTGTTCCAATATAATGATAATAACTCTTTGTATTGCCTTTAAATGGACGTTTAAATTGCAGAGTTGTTTATTTAAAAGCGGGTGTATGTTTACGTAATTATAACTTGATTTCATATAAACACCGTTTATTTGGTTTCCCCGGAAAAGTTACTACCGTTAATTATGCAAAATATATTATACAACAACAGTGAAAAGAGAACATTATGTTTTTTATTTTAATTATGATATTTAAAGATGTTTCATAATTTACTTATTTCGTAACTGTTAATTTTGATAAGATCCAATAATCCGTTGAATTTTTTATGAGTTATGAGTTAATTATTTATTATTGTTTAATTTTTGCGTAATTAACTTTCACTCATCAGCTTTTTGAGGTCCACTGTTGAGGCCAAAGCGTTTGGGGGGTAGGGGATTTTGCCAATAGCGCCCCGCCAGGTACATGTCAGTGACCGCAGTAAGTTACAAAGGTAAACATTGGACGCTGCTGCCCATATCTTATTTGCAGATTGTCTCCAAGTCGCGTCTTGAGACATCCACGGGAAGAGGAGTGGTGCTATTAAAAACTGGTACCATACGGCACATATCATATTAATTCTCGATTTGATGGTGTGCTATTGTAGCGTAGATCTTGCAGTTTATTGTATTAATCAAACTAACGGGCATTTGGGGTTTACAAATGCACTATTTTATCAACTAAGTGACATAAATTTACTGCTCAACGTTGAATACCTTAAAAGTAATGCGAAGTATCTAGAAATGTAATAGAATAAAACTCCAGCACTAGAATGATCTCTCGTAATTTTCCTCACGCAGAATGTTGCATGTAAGTACTGACCGCTCGAAGTTAATATTAGTTGTGTACAAAGTTTGCCGTCCATTGTTTGGACTATGTTATTTAACACATAGTTAGGACAGGACATCCGATGTGCAGCTAACAAGCATTTATAAAATAGTTCTGTTGCTTATTTATCAACTATTGTAGCGGTTATTGCATAGTTTCTGCACTATTAAGAACTATTCTAACTTGAAAGCGTATGTGCTCTTGCTGCGAAATTATCGGAATTATTGGAATAATATCATAAGACAATATTTTGGAAACACTGGCACTAATAGGAACAATATAAAAGTCTAGAAGATCAACCAATCAAATGCTACCACGTCATCGATGATATTAATTTTTGATGATGAAGAATTCGTCGTTAAGGGTAATATCCGTTATTCAGACAAACATATACAACAATAAATATATATGTATAACGCTAGACAGTTTTTTGTACCGTATCAATTTAACTTAATATTTTCGATTTATATTTTCTGCAAAACAAATTAGGTAAAGTAGTAGGTATAAAATTAAAAATTTGTATTTTTTACCCGACTGCGTCAGAAGGAGGGTAGTGTTTTCGAGCATTTAAATTCTATTTGTATGTATGTACCTATGTATATATCTCCAATCCTTTGACACGCTCAAACCCAAACGTAGACAGATTTGTGACATACGACATATCATTGGAATAGTCTCGGTTTGCAGAGTGACACAGGCCATATTATTTAAAAAAATGGCGCCTGTAAATAGTTAAAGAGTAAGGCGAAGGGAGGTGTTTTGTCATAATATCAATATGAGTATCAAATGAAAGCTATTAAAAAGACTATTCCAAAATTTTCCTAATATATTAATATTACGTTTTGAATCAAACATATGAAAAACTAAAGGCAAATCGGTTTAAAGCAGTTGGATTTAATATTAGAAAAAATATTACTTTATTTAATATATATATATATATATTTCTTTAACTCGTTTCTATAAGCTCTGAAAAACCGCATAGGAAGCGTAGTACAAAAATAAATACAAATGCCACCAACAGTATGGGGATAATTTGTCATGTCGTATCTTGATCTCAGTTCCGCCGACGACCGATTGAACGGAATTGTAGCTGTGTCGCTATTATTATTTTCATTATTTATGTTTGCAAACGATTTTGCCTTGGTTTTGTTTTCATAAAAAAACAGCTCAAAAATATAATTTAACTCATTGGATCTCATTGGATTAATACACTAAGTAAATAATTTAATCCAAAATCATGCATGTTGGTAGAGCTCTTTGTGGTTCGACTCCAGAAGCACCACCGCCACACCTATTTCTGCCTAATAACAGCAGTGTAATGCGCTGTTGTGTTCTGGTCTGAAGGGTGTGGTAAGGGAGCCATACGTTTCCGAGGTATTCTATCTTAGTCCTCAGGGGTAGCAACGCACCTGTGGCCAATCTTAGGTGAGACTTTGATCTTAACTAGGGTTGATTACAGATGTCCATGGACGGCAGTAGCTACATACCATCAAGTGGGCTGCATGCTCGTTTGCTATGTCCTTGCTATAAAGAAATAAAAATAAATAAAAAAAATGTGTAAAGAGTATGAAGAAAAAATGACGTGTAAGAAAAAATGATATCATTTGGTACTAACATCTTTATTGAAACAAATTTATTTCATATACATTCCTAAGCTTGAAATGATGGTGGTTAAGGTTTGAATCCAATGTCATTACTAGAAATTCAAAATTATTGGTCTTTAGGGACATAACCTCAACAGCGGAATTGAGGACGGCTATAATCAACTTATTTAGGGAAATCTCTCAACTTGGTGGATTTTCTTTTTACCTATGAAAAGAATTTTACAACTAACAATCAAAGATGAATTATGGAAGACCGACAATAATTTATTATTAACAGCATTGAAATAAAGTTATACATATTCATACACATTCTACAAGTTCCGTTAAGAATTCGGTTTAAGAATCATCTTAAGACGAAATAATTTTACAAAGTGCACCGAAACGCAGGAATATAAAAGACGAGTCTCATTAACAAAATTGGTTTTCCTTCGCGCATTTATCTTACCGACTTATTTCAGTTAACGATCCTTTTGTGAGTGTCCAATCGAATTTGGGATCGTTTCCATCTTCAGGTTAATTTGCTTAATTTGGTTGCAGATGGTTTATCCGGATGGGCGTGAAACCCAATATTGTATAATGAGGAATTCGGTTTCGAAGCACCGCTCATTTACAAACGTAGCGCGATGCCAAAAGAATGTTCTGGGGAATAAACAACTTAAATATATTTGTTTTTATCTCAGTTTTACTTACCAGGTGGTAGAACCAGAGTAGTTCGACCGGGGAAGTACCACCGCCACGTATATTTATAGCGCATAGCAGTTTTTGCGTTTCGTTAATTTGGTGTGGTTGCCGGCTCACTTATACAAATATAATACAATCTTAGTCCTCGGGAGTAACAAGGATCTGTAATCAACTTCCGATAGAACCCATGTTCTATGTGGAGTTTCTTAAAAATGTCTAGAGACGGCAATGACCACCTATCATCAGGTGGATTGCATGCTCATTTGCTACTTCAATAGGATAAAAAAACCTAATATATCAATCGATCTTACGTATCATATCATTCACATACTATACATTAAATGGAAGCCTGTGATTAAAATATAACAGTAATATTTTAATATTAATTTTGATAATTCAGGAGACTCGAGGGCCGCTACGTATTTAAACTAAAGGATAGT
>MOOZ01000017.1:741053-761569 GCA_002930495.1 Cecropterus lyciades | reverse complement strand
TATATGTTGGTTTCTTACATACACAGTACATAGTACATAGTTCTAAAGTCGGCGCTCATATACTTGTAGGACATATGTAGATTCGTATTTCTTCGTATTCGTATTAGCCACAGATGTGTTGCTACCCCTGAGGACTAAGTTGGAATGCCTCAGAAAAGTACGTCTCCCTTACCACACCCTTCAGACCAGAACACAGCACCGCATAACGCTGCTGTTATTGAAAGAAATAGGTGTGAAATTATTAGTTACGTTTAGAGTTTCGCAATTCATCATATTTATTTTAATCTAAATAAAAACTATGGCCTAGCACTCGTATAACGATAATCTATACTATCTATGCTAATATTATAAAGCATTTGAGTTTGTTTGTTTGGTTGAACGCGCCAATCTAAGGAACTACTGGTTCGAATTGAATTCGAATATATTGAATTCGAATATATATTGAGTTCGAATTGAAAATAGTTATTTTGTGTTGAATAATAAATTTATCGAGGAAGGCTTTAGGCTTATAACATTACGCTATGACTTATAAGAGTGAAGTGGCAAAGGAAATGTTGCGAAAACGGGAAAATATTTCTATTTTTGAGAGCTTTGCTTGCGTACGCTACGTAAACGGTGTAAGTTACGCAAACGTCATGTATTACCAAATTGTTCCCCTTTAGAAGTTCTAATATAAGTCCGCAATAGCATATGTCTAGCTCTTAAAGTTGATTCACTATAACCTTTTTTATGGTATTCAATTTGTCCTAAAATAATACTTTATTTGCGAGGTTGTTTTAATAAACTTGATATTAATCCTTATCCAAATGAATCGTTATTTATTACAGGCACTTAATTTTGATCAAAATTGACAGTAATTGATTTTAACGATTATGTTAGGATTTATCATAGTTTTAAAATAAGTATGCAACAAAATAATGGTCAAATACCATGCGCGCATAAATATTGTCGGGAGCGGTGAGGCGGCCTCCCTGTGTCGATATCTGCGAACAGTGCTTCCAGATGCACTGTAATTACATTAGATCTACTGTATTTTTATCTTTTTTACTGTATATTGTAATGATAAAAATACAGTGTAGGAATCTACTGTATTTGCCAACAATGTACTTTGGTGTAAATAAAAGCAGAATTTCATAATTTTATTTGACACATTTACAGTTTAATTCGATATTTGATCAAGGAATGAATTCGGAATCGATCTTTTTATTGGTCGTTAAATTGCAGAAAAAGTTTTAAAAGTAGATGACCTTTTTTTTCGACGTAAATTTCCCTTCAATAGTCTTTAAAATACAATATTTATAAGTAGGAAATACTGTAACTTTATGATCACGATCTGCATGCACTGGCTGCGAGGTACGAATGGTTGTGATATTTATATAGTTTATAACATCTTTCCAATATTTTTACGAAGTGTTCCTTTGTACTTTCGGTTCCCCTTGTAATTTTTACTATATTTTAATTTAAGTGATCATAGCGTGATGTTCCTAAAATATTTTAAATAGATTGTTCTTTAATAAACGCGGGCGAAACCGCATGGCACAGCTAGTATAATATAAATATATAATATTAATGGTTTTGCTCTCGTCATCGACGTTAATCAAGTGAAATGCAATATCTGTAAAGTGTTTTCGAAACGAAAGATGTTCCAATTTTTTGTACACTTGAAAGGAAAAGTACACTTGAGTTTATTAAAAGCCTCGAACCCCGCCCTACAGATATGGCGCCTGAAACCGCTAATATTTCAGTCTGATAAATCACACTCGATTTATTCCAGCAAAACGGTATAGATAAAAATTGACCGTTTCAGAACTCTCTTTCAAACGAGAGTTGTGATTTTTCACGATCGCCATGATGACGAGCGTTGCGTATCATAATGTTTTATGTAAAAAATTGGGCGTATAGGTAAGTAATCATATTAAATAAATAAAAATAGATCAAATGTTTCCGTTGATAATAATATATGATCATCAAATGTCATCTTGGTTACTTTTTTACATTCCAATAGTGTTAATCATTGTAGGGTTTAGAAAACTTTATAGGCTTTGAGAAAACTTAAGTTAAAGTGTAAACCAAGTTTAATATTGTTTCTAATATTATTTTTGTATCATTCACTTCGTATACTAAGGTCGAATACATACGCAATACTAAAGCTGAAGCATTTTGTCAACCCTGTGCTTGTTCATTTTCTGCTATAACTGAGACGAACATGTAGCTGTCACGCTGCTTCCTTAACGGTTATATAAAAATATTTAACACAAAAAATATTTTTGTTCTTTTTAAAAACATTTTATGAGCGTTACTTACATTATATATGTAATAATTTATGCTAAATTCATTTGCCATTCAATAAATGCATAATGCAACAAAATCAAACTAAATTTCAGTACACCACCAATTGCAACGTAGCAAAATTCAAGCGTAGAATTGATAAACTAAATTGTTGTATCAAAGTGAATCTATTCACGCTCAATAGAAACGAGCTTTTGGTAAGGAACTTAGCTCACTACCAACGAAAGGAGAGAACAAGTCGATTAAGTTATCGCTTGAGTTCTTAAGCTAGACGGACTTTCTTTAACCACAACACGCTAAGGGTTTCAGGTTCAATGTCAAGGCATAGTCAAATAAATTAACATTTATGTAGGGTATATATATACATAGTTACAGCCCGTTACTTTTAAGTGCTGCGCGCCTTTCCTTCGGCTGATCAATAGCTAATACAAGCAGTTGATCCAATGTTACGTTTCTTTTGTTGTAAAATTGTATTTCATCGCATGTCCCTATTGTACAGCATAGGTATACACAAGAAAAACAAATTTCTTTGAATCAATTGTGATGGCATATAGGTTGTCTCCATATTATTTCTTCGCTTTCTATGAGAATTGTTCTTTATGACCGCATTTATACTGCAAAACACGCTCACATTAACATCTCTTTGGTCAAAATTTATTTAATTGATCTACACACCATCCGAATTGAAATTTGGTTAGAATTAAATTCACTACAGAATACATTTCAGGCGCTCAATAATAATCGGATTAATATATCCTTTATAAAATTAACGGATTTTATACTGAAATGGCATTTCGGCTATATCATATACGTTTAAACCTATGATGTTTGGTTCAAACACACAATGTTCTTTTAATTAATAAACGTATTTTATAATGACAACTTGTTGCGCTTCTCGAAACCAGCATACGGTTTTGGATAGTTGTTAGAAATGTGTACCCATCTATGTATCTTTATTAGCTACCCTTACCGCCTATCGTTAACAATCATCAGTGAATTGTTGACATAAAATTGTAAAAAAATATATAATAGATTATGATGATTTTACAATATGATATTATTTTAGAAAAAAATAAACCATATATTAAAAAAACACCTAAATAAAAGTTGAAAATCAAAAGGTAACCTAAAGGCATGATATTGCAATAATTTAATGTAATTCATGTCAAACGTTTTATATAACTACCAATATAATCATAATTATATCACTTAAAGTCACTTCCGCAAAATTAATTACATAACTATTACACAAGAATAACCTCGTATATTATGAATATGCTTATTGAAAGTAAGGGACCACTATCTTCTCACTAATATTTTATATCTTCTGACACGTTCGTAACAAACTTGGGTTACCAATGTAATAATCAAACGACCAACTTCGTATTGATTGTCGAACTCCGTAACTAAGTATTAATACAAAAAGTTCTAGCCTCGGAGCAACTTCCTCCATTAATATGTTTGATCGATACATAATGAACCGTTAGTTACCGGTGTTATGTGGGAGCTGATTTCTGTGGACTATATTTATCTTATAACTAGTATCTCATATATAAAAATATATAAGATAAATATAGCCTATATATAGCTTATTTACCACCAACACTACACATATTTCTTCCTAATTACAGCAGTGTTATGCGCTTCTGTATTCTGATCTGATGGGGTAAAGGAGATAAACGTTCCAATTTAGTCCACAGGGGGAGCAACGCATCTGTGGCTAAGTTCAGGTGAGACCGATTTTATTTGGAGTTGACTACAGATGTCCATGGGCGACAGTGGCCACTAACCATCAGGTGAACTCATGCTGGTTTGCTACTTCCATATTATAAAATAAATGTACTATACTAACAAACTGTATAATGTAAATAAGTGGTATACCTTCTGATTTGAGGTAATTGGACTATATTGGTCTAATTTCATTCTCATTTGGCAATAAATTTAGTTTCAGGATAATTTATGGTAGTAAGTTATATAAAAAAAACTAACAATAAGGATGGTTTAATACTTTGAATATGAACTTTTATCAATTCTTGTTATGCAAAGTGGTCAACTGAGACACTGACGAAATAAAAAAGGAGACCACGTCTTGGTAAAGAAATGTAAGTTACGCCTGACTTGTGGACTAGTTGCATAAAAAAGAGGTGGGATCATGGCTCAATTCAGAGAGTTCAGGACCGGTCAAAGTAGCACAGGTGAGGAGAAGCCTACGTCCAACAGAGGACTTTAAAGGGCTGATGGATGAATATTCCAATCTCGTGATTTTCCTTTTAATGACATGAGATGTTAATTGCTTATGTCAGTTAATGCTATCAACATCATCACAATATATCAAAGTAAAGTCATCCAAATATTATTTGTGCATTTCACATAATACAATGTTAATTAATTGATTTAACAATATAACATTTGCGTAACAAATGAGCGAATAAAATTATGCTAAATGTGTATAAAACGGTTTGGGATATTCATTACAAACTTGATTTGATGTAAAATCCGAATCTAAATCTACGAGAAATAGCCAAATAAGGAGCAAACCATAGTGACCTAGATAGATAGGGTCTGAGTGTCGTTTCCAGAAATTTGAATACAAGACGAAAGAGTAATGGGAAGCTGTCACATACAACATCGTTGCGGTTTTTGGACAAACATGAATTGTTGCCATCAATCTCAGTCGGGCGGGACCGTATAACAGATATGTGTTACGTTAGTTATTCGTTATTCCCACTTTGTTTTTTAGTAACACGAAATAGTGGAGTAGGTAAGGAAATAAAGAGATATTGTGTCGTAAACAAACACTGTATTTCCGGCTGCTGTAAGATATTTTCGTGTTGATAATATGGAAGTAGCAAACAAGCATGCAATCCGTCTGATGGTGAATGACCACTGTCACCCATGGACATCTGTAATCAATCCCATATAAGATCAGAATCTTACATGAGGTTGGCTACACATACGTTGCCACCCACAATGACTAATTTGCCACGCCTGAAAGAAGTATGTATCTCTTACCACACGTTTCAGACCAGAATACAGCGTCGCATAACAGTGTTCTTAGACAGAAATAGGTGCGGACCTTTTGTGGTTACCACCTTACGTGCTATCTAGTTTCTTGCAATTTTTTTTATCAGATTGAAGTAGCATACATGCATATAGTCCACCTGATAGTAAGTAGTTACTGCCGTCCACGCACGTCTGTAAGCAATTTCATGTAGTTCTATCTGAAGTCGATCACAGATGCGTTTCTACTCCCGAGGACTGAGATGGTCGCCTTATATATAAGTGAATCGGCAACAAAACCCTTCCAACGAAACGCAACAGCTTTTCGCTAGAAATAGGTGTGGTCGTGGTACTTCCCTTATCGAATTACACTGGTTCTACCTGGTTGAAAGTTGATTCAAGTTAGTAATAGAAACTAATATTATTGCGACTATTATATTGATACATTTTAATATGTGACTGATATTCATGGTACAAAGTTTCAATTCCTTTACTGCTGATACTTTAAGAAATTAAAACCGCATATCGTCAATACCCGTTATACATAACAAAGATTATAATGGACGGATATTTTAGTTTAGGAAGATAAAAGGCATTAAACAAAATTTAATCCCTAAAAACATTTGAATAAAATTTATTACTAAATTATTCCCGTGGCTCCGATCGTTTCGGTTACGTTTGCAACAATCGAGGTCATAGACTATGGGCCAAATTTCGGTGAAATCCGACACTAGTCCTTGCGTAACAGAGTAACAAACATGCATACATCCTAAAAAACTTTTGCCTTTATAAAATCAGCTTCGACTTCGCACGCAAAGACAGAAAGCCAAATACTAAATTTCATTGAGCTTGCTTAAAAATTTGCGGATTTTCATACAAACCCCGATTTACCCCGTTGGGGTTGAAATTTCTAAAAATCCTTTCTTATTGCTCACTTACATCATAAAAGGAACCCCTGTACCTAATTTCAAGTTTCATGGTACAGTAGTTTCGGCTGCGCGTTGATATATAAGTCAGTGAGTCTTAATTGCCTTTTATATATATAGATAAAAGATAAGATAAGATTGCATTGCATTATTATTTACTGTAAATAATAATGGAAGTTTATGATTTATATATCCTCCTATCTTTATATATCCTAATATTATAAATAATATGAATATAAGTTTGTTTGTTACGCTTTCACGCCAAAACTACTTAACGGATTATCATGAAACTTTGTACACGTGTTCTTAGGGGTATTAGAAAACACACAGGTTACTTTATATAAAAAATATATATATTATGGCAGACATGATTATTTCTCGCAAAAAAATCAAAATCTACCAACTTCAACGCTTTCAAAGTAATATCTTATTGACTAACTATGTGATCTATTTAACCTTTAATTAGGCGCTTCAACGCGAGCAAAGCCATAGGTAAAAGCTAATATAATATAATTTACGAATTTTGGCAAAATCCAAGGTTCGTTCGGAAAAAAACCTTGAAGACATTCGCAATATTGGGGAACGGCTAATCCTGAAGATATTAACTTTCCTTTTGTTGTTACATAAAAATCGTTCTTTAATTTGGGACACTTTCCTATTATTCAGGAAGATGGTATTTGTTACTGATATTAGTGTAATCCTATTAAGTCTAAGTCCATCTTAGTTGGGCGGTATTGTATTTTTTTATAGTATGGAAGTAGCAAACGAGCATGCAGCCCACTTGATGGTAAGTGACTACTACCGCCCATCGACATCTGTAATCAACCCTAGGTAAGATCAAAGCCTCACCTAAGTTTAGCCAAAAATGCGTTGCTACCCCATAGGACTAAGAAGGAATGCCTCGGAAAAGTATGTCTTCCTTACCACACCCTTCAGACCAGAACACAACAGCGCATAACACTGCTTATTAGGCAGAAATAATATAAGGTTAGGCAAAAATGATATAAGGTTTAGTGTGAAATAAGTATCTACGTATTAAAAAAAGGTAAACAATTTATCCAAACGTACCTTCAATAACATTTAGTTATACGTTATTATTTTCTTGTTATACTTTGTTTTTGTTTTTTTGTTCACGTAAAATGGCTATGTATGTGAATGTAACGTGTATTATTACATAAAAACTAAGTATTTACTATTTCCGCATTTTTTTTGCACTTCTGTAACAAAATTAATTATAAGCCCCAGAACATAAAAACTGCCGTCAAGTAAAGTCAAATGGAAGTATAGTGCGTGTGCCTATTTGGCATATGCCGATTTATATATGTACAAATAAGTTTTGTTATCGATATATCGAAATGGTATTTTGATGTTATTTAATCTTAGATATTAGCTTAATACTTAATATATCTTAATTATTACATTCCATCTAAGTTAATACTAATAAATAGCGCTCTTACAGAAAACAATATGAGGAAAATATTTTTATTTTAGCTACCTAGGTCCGACAAAGTTACAGGTCAGTAAACAAGTTGATTAAAGAAGAATTCCTATCTAGGCAGCCCCGAAAATATGACAGCTATCTGGCCAACGAATATTGGACCTTTATCTTGATACGATGGAAATGTTGTTCCCAGTGCTGTTTCTATCTTTTCGGATCTTTGCGACTCAATGGCTGGACATCTGAGTAAGCTTTTCATCCCAACGTATTCATATACATATAATAAAGAGATGTTTTGCGTTTCTGTATATCGTACATATTTTTCAACAACATATAGTTTGGAAGACTGGGAAAAATAATAATATGCACTCACAAATTTTTATAACTTTTGTCCGACTGCTATCGTGTGTGTTTGAAATGGCATCAAATATACAAAACTACTGAATTTAATTTGAACGATTAAAAATATTGGTACTCCATGTCTTGAGTTCACATTTCGTCTTTATTTTATTAAAATCCATATACTCTTTAAAAAGTTAACACAATTTAAAGTTAAATTACACTTCTTAAAGGCGGATGAAACCGCAGGGCACTGCTAGTTAGGAATATTTACGCGCGGGTTGCAATGTTACGCTGGCATTTATATTACTTGTGTCGATAAAGAATGTAACACAAAGCTTCGGCTTTTGTGTATGTATTTTATTACGAGCGAGTCAGAGGCCAAGATATTGTTAGATTTTTGGCCTCTGACTCAATCTTTTATAGTAGAAATTTCCCCACACCTAATAGGTACATCAAGTTAATTACCTTGCACGCCTGATTATTTACAGATTTTTAATCAAAATTTAGTATTCCGTTACTATCAAACATAAAGAGACATATCGGATTTTTTTTTTCACAATTTTATGAAAATAAAATGGTTTTAAAAATTACAATATTAAACAACAATTTCTAGAATTTTCACCCGATCTTTTAATTTGTAGGCGTGGTCCTTCCACGTAAATATGTTTTTGGCATGACCGTTAAATTATTTTTTAGACATATTTATTTAAATAAACATAGTCAAAATAAAATGAAATTAAATAAAAATAAAATGAAAAAAAAAAACTTATATGTTAAGAATTAAATATCAGTTAGTAACAAAAGTATCCCTGTAGGACTTTACTAACCAAACACATCGTTAAAGGTTCAGGCCTTAGACATGTTTATGGCTCAGTTGGCGCGCCGTATGTAGGAGTGCACTGACAATATTCCTCACTATCTACCTGAGAGGTTTCGCACCCCGCTACGCTCGTCCCCCCAACGAGTGCCCGCTCCCTCGTAAACTCGAGAGGCAAATGTCCTCCGACCACCTGGACAGCAGATTTAGTCCAATCTGCTGTACCAGCACTTGTCACTGGGGGGAAATGCTGCACTGTTGTCTAACACCATCGACAACACCGGTGGATAGTGCAACCACTGAGGAAATTGACCGGGCAAGAGAGGTTCCTCGAGGACCCCGTAGTCACGCAGTGTCGTCACCACCGCGGCATAGAACTATGATCTATTGTTATTATTACTAAATATATTTAATTTTCATTCAAAAATAAATCATTAAAATACTCATAGGAGAAATAAATTGTTTGAAAGTAATTCACAAAGGTAATATAATCATTAGGTATTCCGTATTCTGTTACGAAATCTTAAGTTCCTAATAATATTTCAACACGATTCCAACTAAGCTCTTGCTGAGTTTCATACAATGTAGTGGCCCGTAACAGCTTAATTGGATAACTGTTCACTAGCTCCTAATACGAACATTAATGTAATCTTCGCATGCATGTCTAGCGGAGTTCCACTACTACGAAATCTGAGATAATTGGTAGAAACCAATTTGCGAGCGGAGTTTCTGTTATGTAGTAATGTTACATGACAGAGACTAGTGTTCAACCAAGTTTCTGTGTAGCCATAACGTGGGTTATTAATTCTTGGCAATTTACTAACCAGTCTTAACAAATTGAATCGCTTAACTTATGTGTATTTTTCGTGTTTTTTTTCTTTTGTTTTTTCGACAGACATGTTCTGGACTTTCTTCTTAATAAAATAAAAACTAGATCCAGGTAGAACTCTTTGTGGTCCGACTATGGAGGCAACACACAACAACAGTATTTAGCGCTCGTTTGTTCTGATCTGAAGAGTGTAGTAAGGGAGCTACCTAACAGAGCCGTTTCAACTTAGTCCTCAGTAGTAGCAAGGCTTTCGTGGCTAACCTCAGATTTATTACAGATGTGTATAGACAGCTTTTGTTTTATAGTATGGAAGTAGCAAACGAGCATGCAGCCCACCGGATGGAAACTGACCACTGCCGCTCATGGACATCCGTAATCAACCCAAGGTAAGATCAAAGTCTAAGGTGAGCCACAGATGCGTTGCTACCCCTGAGGACTAAGATGGAATGCCTCGGAAAAGTATGTCTCCCTTACCACACCCTTCAGACCAGAACACAACAGCGCATAACACTGCTGTTATTAGGCAGAAATAGGTGTGGGGGTGGTGGTTCCGGAGTCGAACCACAAAGAGTTCTACCACCTTCAATAGTAGTAGCTGTAGCTATTTAACATAATTTGCTTTTTGATTCTTCCATATTATAAAAATGATGTGTTGGACACCACAAAAATAAAAACAAACTGCCGCACTACTCTGATGAAGATTGAGTATAGATAGAGACAGGGCTTGGTCGTTTATCTCGGTTGGAAGTTTTTGAACCACTTAGAAGTGTTGAACAACATTAAATATCTATAAATAATATAAGCTTTTCCCCCGGCTCCGCCCGCTTAGGTCATATACCATGGTAAAAAAAGTATCGTATATGTTAATCAAAGCAATAAACTACACATATGTGTGAAAAACTTCATCCAAATCCAATTATTAGTTTTTGCGTCAAACAGTTACAAACACCCGTACATCCTCACAAACTTTCTCATTTATAATATTGGTTAGATTGATCGCATTAATTGATAATTAAGGATGATTAACCACGATCAAATTAACTAATTTTTGAACGTATAAATTGCTACCTATGGAAACCTACTCGCACGGTGATAGATACCTCCACAGCACCTCACACCATCATCCTCGACACCTAGCATCGGTTGCTACGTCACTCATGAATTGTGCACACGCATTATGTGATGATAAACATCTAAAACATGAATTAAAACATATCATCAAGGTCCTGCGCCGCAATGGCCACACACCTGGGACTAGACAGAAGGAAGACACATCACTACGACGGGTGAACGGGTTGAACGACATTGCGCATATTTCCTGTACGTAAAAGGTGTAACAGATAAGTAGAATCTTGGATAGGAGGTATAATATAAAATGTATATTCACCCTTTAAGAAACTTGCGGCCTACCTTCGTACACCAAAAGACACCATACCATACCAATGTCCCGGGGTTTATAAAGTTAACTGTAGCTGTGGTAGCTGTTATATTGGACAGACAAATAGAGCCATTTAACAACGAATTAAGGAACACATCAGCGCAGTCAAAAAGAATCACCCGAAGAAATGTGCGGTAGCTGAACACATTCTAAATTCCGGTTCTAACCACTGGATCGAATTACATAAACCTCAGGTGATCTCCGCTGATCGTCATTACTTTCCACCTTTAGTAATAGAGAACAAAAAACTTCCTAAGAACTTAAATAGAGAAGATGTTTTTAAATTAGCGCAAGTAGAATCCAGTGGTCAGTTCATGTAAATCACAAATAATGCAAAGTTTGGTGCGTAAGGATACAGTTAGTGTTGTGTGTCGCAATGTGGAACTTAAAAAAGAAAAACGAACTAGACGTAGGATAGATAGATTAATCTACCACTAGTGCTTGTAAACGGTTTCTCCCCAGCACCGCAGTTTCGCCGTGACCACGATCCATGTAACTGGGTCGAAATATCGGCAAAAATACATTAAAAACAACATATCATGAGTACCCGTAACGTTTCAAAATGTATAAATCGCTGTATTTTCATAAACTACTGTATTGAGTCTGCTTTCAATTGAACCTTGTCTCTAAATTAAACCCATGCCAATATTTGGGACACGAATATATATAACGTCTACAAATATCCGACGAGAAGTGATAGCCTACTTAAACGAAAATCGGTCACAAGACTTTCGTAATGGAAGAATGAAATATTAAGGTCAGAAATTGTGAGTAGGTAGATGAGTTTTCTGTCTAAATATAAAAGAACTAAAATGTAGAAATATGTAATGCATATTACTAGTGTAAATATGTTATATTTATTATTGTTCAGTATTTCTGAGTGGCCGAAATACTAAAGAAAAAAATGGTCAATATTCATAAAACACATTCAACAACAAACACGGTTGTTGTCAAATATATCGTAGGTAATATATTTATTTTATTTCATGATAGTCACGGGACCTTACTGTTAAGTTAGTTAAGCGAGAAAAGTGTTAAGTGCAATAGACTGACAGGTCGCCAAACATTCCCACACTGAAGATGGAGGTATTGTATATATATTTTTACAGGTTACTATTACCATTAGTACGCAAGGATTAAAATTGTTTTTTGACAAGAGTACCAGCGACCAAAATTCATACAATTATATTAATATATTTTTTAACTTTATATATCCTATTAAAATATAAATGATAACATGATATAGCTTATGCTATATTATGTATATGTATGTATATATGTGTGTGTGTGTATGTATATATGTCATATTTTATAATAGTACCTACCAGTTTTATTTTGTTTCAGATAATTTATTTTGTTTTATTGTAAGTATGAAAACGTAATTGTCTACTTGGCAAGCTTATTGAGTTACTGGATTCCTCGAAGCAATAAGATGGCCAGACAAGCGGGGAGATGGACAGGGACTAATTGGGTTACGCAAATGAGCGTAACAGGCCAGTTATGTCAAATAAAAGGATGGCTATATTAATGTAATGGAATAACAGTATTATGGAAATGAATTTGTGGAATTTCTTGAAGATTTTTATAAGTGCTTTCGAGAGTTTAATATAATAGTTATTTAAACTCTGTAGGAGTTATTTTAAATCCTTCACGTTTAAGCAATTTATTTATAAAAAATCACTGTATTTATTATAAGACGACTTGAACGACATCAAATAATCCAATTATGCATTTTATTATAGCTTTCATTAATTAATCAACTAAATTAAGTTATTTTAAGACGACACTCGTGTCTAGTAATCGGACAGTAATTGTTTGATTATGATTTTCTGATGTTATAGACAAAAACATAAATCAAAAGATTAGTTGTTTTGTTATTGCATGTTTCAACCCCAACTTTGCATTTTGAAATAGTAAACTTTGTGTTTCCTACGCACCACGTCGCATAATTTACTAATTTGGCAGAATTCCAAGAAGCACTGTTTCGGAAGAAACATATAGACATCGCAATATTGCGGAATGGCTAATCTAAAAGATATATTAACTTTATTTCTATTTCCGGGTCATTGTTGTCTCGATTTCGAATCATTTAATTTTAGAAATTTTTTCTTACTCTTGGCATTGACAATAGTTTACCATTTATAATAATTTCTGACATTTGACAAATATAAGACTATTTATTACGTCTTTTATATTTGACAACATACAACTAAAGCTCAAACACGTTAATAGCTTCTTCTGAAAAGGAGATTTTGGCATTTTATTCCCCGTTTAGTTGCCTGTAGGATCGATTTTTACGGTAGATAAATATATATAGCAAAGAGACGATGCTATTTTTAGATTCAGAAGTGTCTTAGTCCAGAATTCATCTTCAACGAAAAAAAAGAAGACAGTCCAAAAATAGCGATGCTATTTCTTTAGGAGTTCGAGTTTGAAGTTTGTAGTACTGCAGACCATCAAAATTTCATATAACAATAAAGAAACATAAGAGATTATTATTTTTACGTCTATAGCGATGAATTTTATGCCACTTCACTGAAATAATATAAATGTAATCCATAATATAAATTCTCATCTAGGAATTCACTACTTTATGCGCATCTATTAAAGAGAAACGCACCATATATATTCGGTATTTTTTAATTATAGGCGAATTTTTCATTTTGAACTATTATTAAAATAAAACGCAATTTAAAATCGTAAATATCGCGCGTAACATTTCCTTTTTTAAGCGTTCCCTGCATTTATTATTCGGACATCGCAGTTGACGCGATCAGTAAATATATCGGGAGTCTGTACAGTCGTGTCCATGAATATTACATGAGGTCAGCGGCCTGATCATAGATACATCAGGGGTGTTGAGGGCCTGGTACCTAAATGCAAATCGCTCTATTCTAGACCATTATACTGCTATACTATTCTAGTCGTAATTTTGTTCCGTATAATTGGCGATCAGTTTAACTATAAGTTAATACACAAATCCACTTGAGTATTACACGAAACATTCTCCAAAACCCGGTCACTGGGTTTTGGAAAATGTAATGGCTACCGCGTAATTTTGTATCGGAGTATGGATGTAGATACCGGCTTTAAGGTGGTGTTCGACCGGGGAGGTACCATCGTATCATTTTTTCTAACGTAAAGCATTAAGAAGCTTTTGTTGGAAGAGTGTAGATGCCGATCTCTCTGTTCTATGAAATAGAGAGATGTATATGAGCGGCAATGACCACTTCCATCAGTTGGACTGCTTGTCGGCTATTTAACTTCATAATAATAATAAAAACATAATGTTAAATGCGAAAATATGATAAGTTAAACATATCAACTTGAACTCTTGTAGCAAAACATCTGTAAATGACCTTAAGAAAGACTTCTCTTATATAAGTTTGGTCCCGCAAGCGGGCTGTCAGGGCGCAGTAGTAATACGTCTACATAATTTGTGTGTTATATGATAATTTCCAGCTTATATTCTACAAAAATGTATATTAAACGTATTTAGGATTGAAGACGTAAAAGCTGAAACACCTGCAACATTATTTTTTTATTATCACTTAAAATGCTTCTAAATGGGTAAATGACGGCTATTAGACAATATTTTATCGTAGAAGGTGCGTAGGCTTTATAATCGTCGTTACATTTTTATTTCTGAAACATTTTGATAAAAAATATGACGACTCGTAATAAAATATTTAAGAGCTTTATTTTTACGTCTTTCAAGTTTCTTCTATTTAGCTTTATCAAAATTGAAATATCGTTTTTGCAGTTTGTTTGTTTAAATGAACATTACTATTAGATCGATATTTTTATATAGCCTAGGCCTAAAATCAAGTGTCTCTTGCCTGGTGACATCATATCTTTACATAACCTAGGCTTATGCAAGTAATTGCTTCTCGTCTAGTAACATTAGTGAAAACACAGTAACTTACATTATTCCCATAGCAAAAATAGAATATTACTTATTTATAAAACTAATCTCTCAAGAATAGGTTTATATTTGTTTATTTACAGCTTACTTTAGCTTTAGCATGTTGTTAGTGTGTATCTTTCGGTCTTAATTTGTGTTTATAGGAAGATGACTTTTATAATGACGAAATAGCATACGAGCATGCAGTTCACTTGAAGAAAGTGTTCATTGCCGGACATAGTAATCTCTACTCATCACTAGATGAGATTATAAGTCTTGCATAATACCCACAAATGCGTTCATTCCCTGACTAAGTTGGAATCACCCGGATAAATATGTCTCCCTTAACACATGCTACAAACCACAGTACTGCAACGTTTAAAATTGCTATTATTAGGCAGAAACAGGTGTAGCAGTGGTGATTTCAGAATCGAACCACGGTTCCTTCAAATTTATTAATTTGGAAACACGATGTCCGAATTGAAAATGGGAAGCGAGAAGCCCTTGTCATAGTTCAAAAAGTGTGGAGATGATATCATTACCCTAATTTAGAGTCTCCGATCAAAATGTTGCATTTTGTTGATTACACCTTCATTCATATCTATGTACGTACCATGGCAAAAATAAAAAAAAAATCTTATACAAAATTTTGACGCCCATGTCTTCGCAGACGTGTTACGGCATATATAAATACATTGTCATTTTTTCTTTTATAGTATGGGAATAGCAAACGAGCATGCAGCCCAACTGATGGTAAGTGGCCACTGCCGCCCATGGACACACGTAATCAACCCTAGGTAAGATCAAAGTCTCACCTAAGGTTAGCCACAGATGCGTTGCTACCCCTGAGGACTAAGATGGAATGCCTCGGTAAAGTATGTCACCCATACCACATTGTATATAACAATTCTATTTTCTCAGCCATGTCTGTAGATACATCGCAACTTACTTGTTTTTATATAAAAATCATTCTATTATTCTATTATAAGAAGTGTCATGACCAGATTTCTCATCGTGAATTATAATTTGCGTACTCGTATTAAAAGTTGAGAATGATAATATACATTAAAGAGTTTTAATATACTCGATATAGTAACGGTATCATGCCGTAAATCACTTGATTAAATAATTATTCCGTGTAAATCATATTAAAAGTGTGCAAACTAATTAATTTATAGCTCGCGCATCCGACAACCGCGGGTGAACTCGTGGGCCATAAAGTAGGGATAAATAATAAATTTATATGCGCCTCTCTCGTATCTCTTTCAGAATATACGTTATTTATGTATACTTATATGGTCAGTGGTCGGTATATATACTTATACATTTCGATTTTCCGTGCTGCAGGTTGAGTTTTTAAATCTCAAGCACAAATACTTTTGTCTTTTCTGTTATGTTATTGTAACTTACGATTTCAAGTAACGAATTTGAGAAGGATTGCTGATGAATATTGATACGCAATTTTATAATATATCATTTTAACTCAAAATAACTTTGAGTTACACCTAATAGCATAAACAATTCACCTGATGTCATATGGTTATTGCGTTTATAATGTAACACCTTTTTTTAACAGAAATCTGATACGGTTTCTGAAGAACCACTTGGACTAATCATTTTATTAAAAGGTATGTAAGCTATAACGCAGCAAAAAGAATGGTAGCCGTACCAATTCAGTAGAATTACCAAAAATTGATTCAATTCGAACTTTCTATTTTTCTTATCATTACTTTTGATACTATGCATAATGCCACCAATACATGCATTATCCCAAAAGGGATCATCTTCTGACTAAATATGCTAACGAAAGAATAAATAAACGATTTAATAAATAAACGTACACCCTAAAGATATTGGCGAAAGGTACAAGAACTTTGGATTTGTAACATGGTTAATTTTCTTCATTTAATTTGTATGTAACATTGTTTTAGAATATCCAGAAAACCAGCATTTCCATCTTCCGTCCTGCCCCCATCGCTGCTGCAAATCACCAACCGACGATGCACTGATGAAAATACTTTAAGAGATTATTTGTTACAGAAAGCGGCCTTTACTCCTTATTCTTGCCAAGAATAATTTTTAGTGGCCAACTGTTCGCTAACTTATGTCATAACACCAGAGTCTCTGAATTTTACTTCGTCACTAACGATCACCTAAATGTATAATAACTAATTTGGCCTGAGTGCCCGACAATTTATGGCCCTAATCGACATATATCCACGGTAGTAAAACGAGTATGATTCGACCGATTTGGAACCATCAAAAACAGAAAAACAGTTCCTGGGTTTCGGTGGAAGGGTGTGGTAGTTGCTGGATCCCTTGCAAATGAGGTAACCATGTTAGTCCTTGGGAGTAGTAACGCATCCGTTATTGACTTCAGGTAGTATCCCTGTTCAATATGAGTTTTAGCGTTTGTTACAATTTCATCTGACATCTGGTAGACTGCACTCCAGATTGTTACTTTAATCCTTTAAAAATATATATTACGTTTAAATCCGACCAATATGGTAACTTCTGCATAAACACAAAATCATTTCATTGTATAAAACTCGTAAATCTGTCACCCAGTTATTAATTTTTGTACAGCAGTTACACACTAAGTATTGCATGCAAATTTTACATCCATTTTCATAAAATCGTGTACGCCAGTCGACTGTCAAATGCACTCAACTGGAACGGCTGAAATTTAGGGTAAAAATGACTGTGTTTTCACTGTGTATTTTATTTTGTTTGTTACATATGGAGTTCATTTTTGGTACGTGGTAATAGCAGCTCAAAGCAAACGTGATTTGAATGCGAGAATATTATTATTATTATAGTTTGAAGTAGCAAAGGAGCATGCAGCCCACCTGATGGTAAGTGGCTACTGCAGCCGATGGACACCTGTAATCAACCCTAGGTAAGATCAAAGTCTCACCTAAGGTTAGCCACATATGCGTTGCTACCCCTGAGGACTAAGATGGAATGCCTCGAGAAAGTATGTCTCCCTTACCACACCCTTCAGACCAGAACACAACAGCGCATAACACAGCTGTTATTAGGCAGAAATAGATGTGTCAGTGGTGCTTCCGGAGTCGAACCACAAAGAGTTCTACCAATTCTAAATTACTTCACTTCACTTCTAATATTAATTGATCGCCGTTTAGACATTACATTTAAAAAGAAATATATTTTTTTACTACAATTGTATACTACAAGTGTTGTACACTGTACATTATTTTATTATTTAGTTTGTTTTTCTATCTCCATGCCATACTAGCCCCTAAAAGTGCATCATTTATTTAATAGGCGTCGACTAAAATGATTGTAGTTCGACTATAGGAGTTACGCCTATTTCTACTTTACCTGAAGATTGAAGTAAGAAACGAGCATGTAGTCCACCTGATGGTAAGTGGCCACTACCGCCCGTGGATATCTGTAAGCAACTTCATACAGAACAGGGGCCCTATCTGAAGTCAATTACAGATGCGTTGCGTGCGCGTTGCCCTAGGACTAAGATGGTCACCTCATACGAAAGTGCGCAGGCAACCACATCCTTCTACCGAAACGTTGGAACTGCTTCACTCTAGAAAGAGCTGTGAAGTTGTGTGTAGCTGAAGGCTATGAAACATATGCTTCGAACGCCATTAGTTCTGCGCAGAAGGCATCTGAAAATTCATTCACATGGATGGTTTACAAAAATATGTAATCGGCCAGTTTGTTGTAACGGCCATTTTGTATAAACAACAATATTATTATTTATAATTGCATAATCATGAGAACGGTATATAAAGTTGTACTCCTTATTTCATCTCAATAGGACCCTAAAGATTGGGTTAAATTCATCTTGCAAGATTTGACCTAAACATGCAAACATTGCAAGTCAGATAAAACCTTTTAAAACGTTGTTATGTGACCGATGTTATAAGGCCACGAAATTTCTACACTACACTCAACGCTGACCCTTGCAAACTCAAGCAAATATTTCGTGGCCCACTGATTACGCTAAAAGGCTGCTGATATGATCCGTGTAATGAGCTACATACGTAGTTTTGATTGAAATCACGATAAAATAATATTATAAAGAACACTTTACCTTAATAATATTATTAAAACATTAAAATTTACTGGTACACAAAATGGTCACAAAAATACTGTCAGGATTTCTAATTATTCTACGAGCCTAATCATATTTTTTAAAAATTCATGCATAAATATCAACATTGCGCTACTTTTACCCGTTAGTTATTATTAACGATAATAATACTGAACTATAACTAGAACCATGCAGTAAAACGTCGATTAGAAGTCAACAATAATGGTCTGATGCTGTCAGGTACGGTATTGTATTTCCAGCCACACGACCCATTATACTCCCTCCATATTCCCTACAATACACACATGTCAGTATAATAAAATTATGGTTTATAACGATTTTATTGTGTGCTTATCTCATAATGAGATGTTTGTTGGGTTCGCCTCGTTCATTTTAATTACGTATTATTCTGATTTGTGGCCCCATTATGGCATGAGCAGTAACGTGGTTAAATTAAAATTGACTGATCTTTATTGAAAGACAGACATACATGGAACACGGCTGTTGTACACATGTACACACACTGTGTCACATTGTGTGTACATGTGTACACTTATTTACGTACGTAGTATATTCTTAACAACAAGTAAAGAGTTTCTTTATACGTATAAGCGAAGGATGTTATATGATAATAGTAGATAAAAATTATAACAATATAAGGTCTTTGAACCTATGAAATTGCCGTTCTGCTGTAAAATCGTAATTTGTTTAATAGTTAGTGTTTTGTTTTCATCGCATTCGAACATTTTTGTCATCATGGATATGTAAAAAATCAAGTAATTATAGAGTATAAGTAACGTCGTGGCAACAAAGCGGCACAAGCGGCTCGCAACATCAACAACGTTTACGGAGCGAACACTACAAACGAACTCACCACCTGTTATTGGTTTGCCCGCTTCCGTTCTGCAAATTTTGACTGTTTGGTGGTCTAACGCGGGTGTAATTCATCACAGCTTCTTACCAAACGGGATGAGCATTACTGAAGATGTGTACTGTGAAGAACTGAACACAATGATGTAGAAGCTCGCACGTCTCCAACCAGCTTTGGTCAATCGTTCGGCTCCACTGCTCCTATACGACAACGCGCTACATCATACTGCACAGCAGACGGTCTCCGTGCTACACGAGCTGGGGTTGGAATTTCTCCGTCATCCGCCGTACTCACCAGACCTTTGTAGGTTTCGCACGGTCATTCCTCTCAGAAAGAGGCTAAGGCCATAGTCCACCGTGACGGTTATGTGCGAACTTTGAGGAGTCTTGTTCTAATTGTTTGCGGATATAACTACCTACATACTTTTAACTAAAAACTAATAACGTTTGGAACCACATCAGAAGGCTCTAAAATTGAGAATTAAGAACACCACTGAATTCAGAGCATCAGATTCGTCCAGTGACGTCCAATAACTACATTTAGGTATAAATCACAAATTTATTATTACTAGTTGCCCTTCGCAACGT
>MOOZ01000017.1:712341-740978 GCA_002930495.1 Cecropterus lyciades | reverse complement strand
GAATATTTTTCAATTGCCATTATAGGGAAGTTAGATTTAATTGAGTAAGCTGCATTTAAAAGCAATAACGCATTATTACAATGTTAGCCAATGTCAGCAACATGTTTTTACTGTCAATAATGTATACAATTAATGTTTTATTTAATTTAATTAAATATATGTATTTGTAATTATTGTACATAAATATTATGTTTCTGAATTCCTTCTCTGCATGAACTTTAACCATACTTATTCTCAAACTCCTCCATGCTCGCATTATTCGTAAAAGAGAGATTTTATTACCCACCGCATTAATTAAAAATGCAATAATTGAATCAGCAACAACAAATTATATATTTTTTTACCTGTGTGATGATATTGATAATAATAATCTGCATTAAGAATATGCTGCTACAGAACTTACTTTAATGTATCTTACTGTTACACACCTTATAAATAGCAAAATAAAACTTTTCTATTTGACATTCAGTAAGTATTACCACTCTGTATCTATGTACTACATATTGTATGTCTATAGACAAAATGATGAACAAAAGAAACCATTTGTCCACAGAGCATGTATGCGTGTAGTAAATACGTGTGTGTCAAATGCGTGTGGGTGTCAAATGCTTGGTAAATGTACGTTATAAGCATTATTATTGAAAAATATTAGCGTTCTGCACTTCTCCTACATATAAACTATAAGTGTGTAAAATTTCATACTCCTCCATCCGCGCAATTTTTGTAAAAAGAGTCCAAGGTTTTCGCTTCACGTATTAATATAATGATTACTCAGTAACCTAATGTCAAATGATCATGTCTACTAGGTTTGTTCTAAATGAAACCACGAATTTACTAACTCAGGCATAGAAATAAAATGTTAACACTATTCTTGTCATAGCATTTAAATACATTTAAAATATTTTACGTTATTTTAATAATTTGCTGCTGTGCAAAGAATCAATTTCATTTTTGTGAATTTAGTAATATTAATAGTCACTAAATCAATTTAATACACTCGACGATGCACTCAAATGTATCTGTGGGTTATATATTGAAAATTAAATAAAACCCAATTGTACTGTTAAAGTATACGTTTTATTATAAGCTGTAGTTTACAACTCTTAACAACATGCCGTTTCCTTGAAACATAATGTTTGATGCTAATACTTAATAATGTAATGCTATTTACACTTATATAACACAAATAACTGATTAAATACTGGTTACATTTATGCGATGTTAATACATGTATTACTTCTTTGAAGTTCGGTAGGTACATAAACGAATCGTAGGTTTACCTACAGAACAACGAATATCTTAATCATAAACCTACTTAGTAGCTGTAGTTACAAACTATAAGTTTTAATCACTTATCCAAATTTATACACGCTAAAATATCCTTCTCGTAAAAATTTTACACAATTAGCTCTTCGAAAACCTATAACATATAACAGTTCTTTTATAGCTAACTACTTACATGTTATTAAAAAAGTAATCGTGATCTCAACTACGGAATGTGGAAATGTAGATCGTGGTGAAGAAGTCAGTCTTTACCTCACTAAAGTAAATGAAGATGAAACTAAACTTGACTGTGTGCAAATGTGTCTAAAGCATAGAGTTGAGCCCAGTCTGAAGGTTTCGTGAAAGACGCTGCATTTGGAGATAATTTAGTCTTCGACCCATTTAAAGCTTTGAGTCCAGGTCTGCATTTTCCAGTTTTCGATTTACGCACAGATTTAGATGTTATCAAAAGTAACATGAGAGCGTTCCAGAAATTCGGTTCACTCCACAAAATTGTTGACCGACGATCCCTCTGGTCTTTCAAGAAAGTATATATAGAATTTTCCGGTCCAATATCGGTGAAGACATAAATTGTGTTTTTTGCTTTCAACATTTCTCCGCGAATTTTCTTTATATTCACGTGACTGTAAGCTGACGTTAAGTAGTTTGGGGAAAATATCACTAGAGTCGTGTCCGTCTCTTGGGTGTTGCTGGTGAGTTTCTTGATAAAACTCTTGTTGCTCGGTTTGTTTATGGGTTTGGTATGTACGATGAGGTTTTCGTGAACCCTCAAACCAGAGAGCATTTCTTTGAAAACAAATTCTTCATCTTTTTCAGAGTATTTGACGATAATATTTTGATTCGGAACCTTTTGACCGTTTTGTTGCATGTAGTACATCTTAAACCGAGACTTTATTGCCGAGTTAATTTCCTTTCTATAAATTAGGTATAGTATCATAGTACCAGTAGAAAGTGTAACTGATACGCTGAGAAGTATGAAGAAAATTATAAACCTCAAATAGCAGCCATTTTTATTCCAAGTAGGACAGTTTAGTAATTCTTCATCCATTATCTAAAACAAAAAGTGACTCTTAGTTATTTTTTTATTAATTGAAATAAATATTTTATATGTCTAATTTTAAAGTTTTGACTTTAACTGACCTTTGTTCTAGAATGTTCCTGCAGATAGTCGAGAAAACGGTAGTTCCAGCAGTTACATTCAAGGGCATTACTTGAAATCCATACTTCTTTTATCGGTTTCTTGAGTAATTCATCATAATCATCTTTAGGTATTATTCGCAGTTCAGTAGGCCCACTGTTTCTCTAAAATGAAGGAAATCCGAAATGTTATTACTATCCTAAACTATAAATTTCATACAAAGATTATAAAAACAATAAATGTACATATTGTGATTTAAAAATAAACATACCCATAGATATTTTATAGAGTTATGGCTAATATCTAAAGAATCGTGCCCGTTGATCCACCAGTCAATAAAGGCTTGTTTAAACTCATTATGGCTTAAATTAAGTAGCTTCAGGTTATATGTGTGTGCGAATGGCGATACACTTTTCACCGTCCAAGAATTATTCTCCAGTTCTTTGTTCTCAAAATCGAGTCTATTGTAAGCAAGCGATATTGACATCCTCTGTTTATTATTACTAAATAAATACGAAGATATTACTTTCAAGTTATTGTTTTCCATGTTCAAATATATTAAGCTCAGAAGCGATGAGAATGTAGAGCTGAAACAACATTGATAATTGAAATTACAATAATAAAACCAACTCTTACCATTATGTTATTATTAGGTCGATTTCAACTCACCCAGAAATTTCCTCAATTGAATTGTAACATAAATTTAGTTTTTCAAGTCTTACTAATGATGAAAATAATTTAGATTCCAAACTTTTCAAATTATTGTGACTCAAATCTAGTTCTAGTAAATTTATTTGGTCGTTAAATATTGACTCTGGTAGTTTCGTTATATCGTTGTAAGCTAATGATATGTTTGTTATCATTGGAGAATTTGCAAAGATATCAAAGGGTACCTCTTCTAATCCACATCTTTGAATATATATTTGCTTTAAGTTCGGCAAGTTTCCAAATAAACATTTAGGGAGTTGTTTTATTTTCGCATCATTGTTTAATATAATAACCGTTTCCAAGTTAATATTCTCCGTAAACACATTTTGTGGTAACGACGAAAATTTATTTGAAAATAAAGTGAGCTTCTTCAATTTTCTCAATGGCTTGAAAATTAGTGGCGGGAGTTCATTAAGCCCGTTGGAGCTCAGATCTAATTCCTCGAGAACGTCTACGCCTGTGAAAAAGTCTTTTGAAAACCAGGTCACGTTACTCTGCCATAGAGATAGCTTTCTTAGAAAAGACAAATGAGCGAATAAGTTAGAAGACATATTAGTCAAGTGGTTGTGACTGATCTCCAAAGTTTCTAGTCTCTCTAGTGGCTTGAAAAGCTCTTCGGAAAGGTTAATGCTGTTACACCGGATGTTCAACCAAGTTAGATTATTAATATCCGTGAAGAGGTTATCCGGCAAATGTGTGATACCTTTTACTGATAAAAGTAACTTCGTTAAATCTTGTAGTCCTGAGAAATGTTTCCTGTTGAAGTACCCTGATAAGTTCTTCGCATTTTGAAATATTAAAGACATAGTCTTTGAAACTCCTAAGTGAGCTAGAACATCTTTGAATGACGTTGACGGTAGTGGGCAGTCTTTAAAACTGACTGATTTAAATGTGTTCATTTGATTGGCACATTTTGGTAGCTTACTGTAGTCTAGGCTTGTAGTATTTTCACATTTTATATTAATGTAAGTGTTTGGTAACAAGTTTATTTTCACTATCCGACCTGAAATAAAAAAAGTATAGTCTTTTTTTAAAAGCAAATAAGTCAATTGAGTTTTGATGTCTATGCTGTTTTGGTCATTCATAATGGATTGATTTTGATCAATTCCAGCTGACAGTAAAAGAACAGAGACATTTGGGAACGTGAGCGTTTAAGTGCACTCACCGTCGATGTTGCAATTCAGTTCAACTGCGAACGTGCCGCCGCAAACGCAGTTAGAGTAACTTGGACACGTTGGTTGTGCTGCTCCAATTATATGTAGTGCTAGCGCTGCCGTTAGCACGTACACTAGTTTGAAACCCATCTCTTTTACATCTGTTTCTTCTATTTACTCTACGTTAAATGTTTTACACAATTCATCGAAGTCAAATTACGAGTCGTCTTCTTCTTTCTTAATTTCATCTTCTCCCATTAGATCTGAAACAATTAATAAAAGGAATTTTGTCACTGCACTTAGATTGTACTTGATAAATATCACTGAACTGGAGAATCATGGCTAATATCTAAAGAATCATTGCCAACAATGGAATTGATTATGCGATTTGCAGTTTACAAGCAATAGGCAACAAGAAGAATCACTACTGATGCAAAAATAACTTGCTTGTTGTTTCGGTCGATTGAGTCTAACCCTTTTTAGTTTTGTATTGTTTTTCCTGTTTAGATATATTTTATTAACACTTACGGCTTGGCTTTTTAAGGCTGAGGGACGAGCGGCATGTCGATAATTTAATTTAAGTTAAACTCAGAGTTGTAACAATTTAAGTATTCCGAAATCATTCAACACGCTATAAATTTATGCGGGGATGTTAAAGTTGATAAACCGTAAAATTAAATCCATTTGATCGATTTTTATTTTTTTAAATCGGTTTTAGATTTTTTATACAACTATGCGTACTTAATTTTAATTTACCTTATAACAATATTAAGTTATATATGTATATTAAGTATATAAATGTGATGTATTATTTCATGAATAAATTATCCTCTATGCATTTGCAGCATAAAACCCGTGCAAAAGTTTTTATTTTTTTACAAATTACCGCTCAGTCTGACTCTTTCATTCCATTCCCATTGGCCACCCTTCATTTGTTCCTAATCGCGCAGAGCTGCCGCCTATCGATCGGACAATTTGGTGTCGCGGCTTCGTGGCATGGTTCAAACATTTTGTTCTTTAAATTTATGCTTCAAATATTTGTTCTTTAAGCTTAGGTAACAAATATATGCCTTTAAAGCTTATCGCCCCGCTTTTAGTCGTGTTCGATGTTTAAGTAAGAAAGCTTTTTCTTTTAAATACGCTCAATTAATTTCTTTACCAGCCTTTATCGGAAAGAGGGTGTCGTGTGTTTCAACCTATGTGTGTGATTTGTTTTATATAGGGCAGTGATATAGTTTATATAAATATAACGCCTGCAATTAGAAAAAGAGGGTTCTTTTTTTCTTTTCTATCTATATAGATATCAAGTGTCGGTTAATAACAAATCATTTGTAAGACGAAAAAATTTTGCAAACTCCTACAAATCCTAATATTAAATTAAATTTATGACAAAAGCTTCAACCCCACTGCTTAAAAATAATTAACTAGAAAGGGGAAAAATAAATAATGCAGACGAAGACAAACAAAAATTACAGAAAAACACAACCAAAACGACGTCTGTCATCGTTCTTTGCAGTTAATTAGTTTAAACCCCCGGGTTTTTTTCTTGTTTCTATAATAATTCATAACATTAGTTTCGGGTGTTATTTCATTTTTAAAAAGACTGTAGTCGGATTAAATGTAAATCCTTTCATGGTCAACGCATTTGATAGCTAAATTAATTATTGGCAGTCCATGTTTTGGAGTCTTGGAGCCATGTAACTAAAAGTCTTCTCCGTTATAATCAGTGAAAAATAATTTTATCTTTTTCAGTCCCGTTATGGTTAGTGGTCACAGTTATAATAAGAACAACGAGTAAATCTAAATTATACTATGGTTATTCTCTATTCTTTTAAATTTAAATTTAAGTATTATCGTAAAATAAGATAAAAATATTCTAAGAATTATAATCATAAGAACTTAACTTAGTTAAGAGACAAAGAAAATTGAACTAGTAACAATAGTACTTGTGACGGCAAATTCCCGACACTCCAGACAGGAACTGTAACGAATTCCAGACAGCTCAGTGATTTAGACTCCATTGTTCCATTGACTACTTTAGTTCAAGAAAATAAAAGCTTTTATATTTCCTAGAACTGTGTTAGTGCAAGTCACGGTCACGACGATAAATCTTCACTAAAAGAATACTGCCAAAGTGTATCCAGAGAATGAAATTTGTTTGCTGCTTGTTTTGCAACAATACACAATACAATCTGCCTAATAGCCTTTATTTACGCCGTTTTTCGCCCCTCATCCAACTGTACTTTCAAATAGATTAAAAACTATGCAGGCGTCATTTTATCGTCACAATTTTCTTTAACAGCTGAATAAATAATGAATGTTATATTAAATTCAAGCATTTTATTTCACAAATAATAGATGTCCCGATCAACAATAATTATGTTAAAGCACGGGAATCCATAGAATCCAACGTGTCTCAGTGAGAGATTTAGATCAACAATGGCTGGAAAAGTGCAAATCAGTAGACTTCACTCACATTTGAGAACATCTATTTACAATCACTTGTGTAATTTTCATAGCAAGCTATTTTTAATTTCTCAAATATACGCACATAATTTCAATTGTGATTCTAACCTCGGCCATTACGATAATAATTGTCAATCAGCAATATACTGTACATAATCCACAGTAATCTATGACATGAAAATAAATTAAATGAAAAAAATATATGTATTTTTCAAAATTGTACGAGTGATTTATACGCGTACGAATAAATTTTATACAGTAGGTAATGCCTATTTCATTTCATTTATATGTTTTGTGAAGTGAAATTGTGTCGTCAAGATTACATTTCACAAAATAAATTCAAAAAGATCTGCGCTATAGAATCGGACATATTTCGTCCAGAGGTCGTCTCTCGTTTGTATTCAAAATTTATAAATTCGTAAATTTGGACTTTCGGGGAAGCGCCGCCGGGTATCAACCAGACGACCCGATGACAGTTCTAATTAGTTGTTGTTTCTTCAGTTCAAGCACGACTCTCGAGAGATGCCCGAAGTTTTGGCGGAAAGGTACAAAATTTAATTATCGAAAAGTCCTGGCCCAGAAAGAGGATCCGTACCTTTGTAAGAAATTTGCCGGTTTTATATCTAAAATCCGTAAAGTTTAATGGCTTCCGAAGTTTTTGATACCAACTTCTTTTATACTAATACCTACTTCTCTTAAACTTTAAAATATCAACACTTAATGTTTGTATTGTGGTTTCAGGACCAGTATTATAGTAATTAGACCTTTTCGTTTATTTCATAATAGAAGAAATACAAATTTTCATGGGATACTATTTACATGAATATTTCTATTTTTATCCTAATTCAGAATATTCTACCTTTAGAACAAAGTAGCTTACATGATTGAAGGATACAGATTTATTTTTATAAATAAAATTTTACTTGTTTAATACATCTATCACATAATATATATTTTGGTTGTCCATGCGAAAGTCAATTTTATAATGCAAATTAAAAGTTGCTTTCAATACAGAATATTGTGTCCCATAGTGAGTGGATGACAAGGCGGCCTGAGAATGGCACCTATAATAAATGGTTGACACATAAAAGATCTCTCTTCAATATAACTACTCATACTCTACAGCTTCTTGTTAAAATATATTGTTTATTCTCCTTTATTTAACTTCTTTATACATTTAATTTTCAACGATTTGAACTACTGATTTCAGGTGAGACTCTAGTTCCATAACCTTTGTGTATAGAAAATTTTCATTACTTTAGATTGTTTACTCCATGAAAAATCAAAGTTGGGCGCGCAAAAAGTCAATCTGTAGCCTGGTTTCTCAAAATATTAATAGCTTAAGAGCATTTCCTTGGATTGGATAGCATTTACTGTGCAAGAATTTTACAAAAAACACTAATTGAGTAACTATAGTTTGAATATAATATGTAACGGGTACTCATGACACGTTAATTTATTTACTGTCGATATTGCGACACAGTTGTATGGATCACGGTCATGACGATACCGCGAAGGCGGGGAGAAACCGTTGAAAACCCCTATTGATGTATAAATCTATCTTTCTTACATATAGTTCATTTTCCTTTTTAGGTTCCATATCGCGGCACACAACACCAATTGTATACTTAAACAACGAAATTTGCACAATTTGTCATTTACGTAAACTATTACTACTTAACACTGAGCGACATGTACCTTTAGTACGATTTTATTACGTTTCCATAGAACAATCAATGTTTACTCCCTGCCCATACATTGCACGTCTACTTTACGTTTTAGACATATCTTGCAAAGTACTTTGCAATGATGAGTGTAGTAAACTCGTACCAAGGGCCGGTTATGTCACTTCTACTGTTGGATAAAAACAAACAGACAAATTCTACCACAGAATTCTTTGTGGATCGACTACGGAAGCAACACCGCCACTCCTATTTCTACCTAATATAAGCATTATTTATTATACGCTGTTATGGTCTAAAGAGTGTGGTAAGGGAGACTCATTCGAAGCATTCCAGCTTAGACCTCATGGGTAGCAACGTATCGGTGGCTAACCTTTGGTATGACTCATATTACCTGGTGTTGATTACAGATGTCCATGGGCGCAGATGCAACTTACCATCAGATGGACTGCATGCTCATTATTTACTTTAGTATTATAAAAAGAAAAAAGATACAATTTGTAAACAGTGTAATACTGTAGCCCTATAGATATACCAGTAGATGACTACGCCCCGAATGGGCAGTGTGGCGCCGCCTGCGGTTGGCATTCGAGATAAATTGATTCTGCATTACAGAGAGTTTTTCGCTATACTAACTTGTCACATTTTACGCAATTTTTATTGATAAAAATATAACTGTCAGTACTCAAGTCGGAAAATATCTGCATCCAAATTTATTTTTGGTTATTTCAATGAGTGATTGCTAGCCAGAATCAAAGCACAAATATAGAACGGACGTAAAATATAGGACATAAAATTCGACGCGACCCGCCCTGTCAATCGAACGAACAGTTCAACTGAGATTTCACATTCAAACTGGATGCTTTTGTGTTTTTGCCAATAAATAAGATTTATTTATTTGATGTATCCCGAAAGTTGAATATTTAGGTTTTTAACTTCCATGTCAAGTAATAAATTATTTTCAAATCATTAATTAGTCGTAATCGTCCTGTAATTGTACTGCTGGGTACAGGTCTCTTGTCAGGAAAGGGGGGTTTTGGACCATAGTCTATATTAATGGCCAAGTTGAAGCCAACAGAGTGAGACCGAATTTAACCATGAAGTTACACTGCTAGTTAATCATTAATTTTATTAAATCATACTGAGTTTTAAGCTAAACGACTTCTTCCATTGTTGGGTTGCAGAAATCTTCGAGGTTGATTGTTAGTTAAGACATGTATATAAAAAGATATACATACATAACAAGTCGCAAGCAAACTATTTATAAGAGAAAAATAATTTTAACAATAGACTTATGTAAATATTACTTGGTGAAAAACATTCATAATCGCTCGGGGATAATTTTCAAGATACTGTTATTACGCGTAGAATTAAAGCTCAAATATAAAGTTTTATAGTTCAATACTATGAAATTTTAAGTACTCTCCAAAAACAGCGGTAAGTATCTCTCAAGTGAGCCATTTTATAATCTCGAAGTCTTAATACAAAATGATTTGCGTAACGACTTTCAAAAATATTAAATTTTAATTAGGCCTTAGGGCTTTATATACACGGAGATCAAATTTTGGCAATAATATTATTTAGCTCCAATTTTATCACTTGCCTTTATATAAGGTCTTCCATTCTTTTTACAATAACGAATCCTTATCTTTTTAATCATATTATTTTAATTATTCTTGCTACACAAATGAATTTAAAACAGGGATAATTTATAAGTAAATAGCGTCTAAGTAACTAATATGAATTTGTCTTATCATTTGAACTTGATCTTCTGGTTTCAACATCGTTGAATAAAATATTTGTCGAATATTTAAGGTCAAAGTAAAAAAATAAAAATTATAATACTTTTATACCACTGAAATTTCAAATTAAGACCGTAACGTAACGACAGTCACGTTATCTAATATTATGTACTCGATCATTTAATGTTTAGGTATAAACATGTAATTATACTATATGTCGTTATAGAGGCGCATTTTAATACCGATAAAATCTACTAAACAAAAGGATTGCAGAGAGCACATTTAACTTGTCCTCACCACACGAAACTAACAGATTTAATGTACAAAAAACACGTACAAACAGTTGCAGAACTGCAATAGAATCGACGAGACTTTGATTGCGCTTTCTATTTAACTAACAGACCAGTCCACCCTCTCCGCAACTATTTTATTTAAAAGCGGAATTAACTTTCAAAGCTCTTTGTGATAATAAAATACTAGTGGAGACACGGATAACTAACTGCTGGTTATAAGTGAAGCATTGGCAATCCGTTTAACTAAATCCTCGGTTTTAGAAGATCCTCTAGTGTGAGTTTTCGCTTGCGTTTAAAAGAATGACTTTTTCATAATATGACAGCAAACGAGCATGCAGACCACCTGATGTTAAGTGGCCACTGCCACCCATGGACATCTGTAATCAACTCCAGATAAGATCAGAATCTTACCTGTTATTAGCCACAAATATGCGTTATTATCCCTGAGGACTAAATTGGAACACCTCAGATAATTACATATCCCTTTCCACACCCTTCAGACCAGAACACACAAATGCATAATACCGCTGATATTAGGCAGAAATAGGTGTAGCCATGGCGCTTCCGGAACCGAAACACAAAGAGTTCTACCACTTGTGTTACTTGTACATCCTCTTCGGTTATAAGAGATGTTCTAGCATGAAGTTTTAGTCGCGTTTAAAAAAATCTCTGGAGTACTATCTTTATACTTTATTTATACTTACTGACATTTGTACCACCCTCTACACCTCCAAAGTAAAAAATGAACTATATATTTACCACTATCATTGACCTCCCACATAAATGACGGCATATACTACAGAGAGGTCAAGCATGAATAAGTTTTAGATTAGTGATTTTCTAAATATAGCTGAAAACCATCATTTATGTCCCATCTTAATCAGAGATTATAAAAAATACTACCTTTCATCTACTTTATAAATTGTAATATTCGTTTAGTTGCAAACAAAACGTTCAGATGTGATGAGAATTACTATACTAAAAGTTTATTTTAATTTTCAGACATTTAAATGAATGGAAGAAGTTTGCGGCGAATATTAAAATCAAGCACGCTTAGGCTCCTAAATTAGCATATGGGTAAAACATCTGTGGCCTTAATTGCTAAAAAAACATTCAACATCGCTACAATTACATTTTTTGACCGAATTTCTCTTTAAGTTTTTAATGTTCGTGAAAATTAAAATAATAAATGTACACTTTTTTGCCATTAATAGTTTTACATATTACATATTAAATACAAATACTAAGTTATATATTACTTAATTACTGAATGTTTTGTCAAAAGGTCACAATTTATTTTTAAATTTGGTTATTTCGTCAAATATGGAAATAATGAGCTTGCTCCCGAGGTATTCCCAAAGCGTTAAGACATGGGACTCCCCTGTTGTTGCAAATGTCCATATGCGACGGTGACTACTTTCCATCAGGTAGCCCGTCTGCCTTATCGTTAGGTTTAGGTATATAAAAAAAATTGGTTATAGATATCATCATTATTCATACATACTACATCAATTTGCTTTACCATATATTTTCATTATACACATCAAATCTTCAAAATCGATCATGATTGCTATTTTTGTACCAAACACCAAATATTGTTACGTACTTCAGGAACATCAAATTAATTATTTATTATTAATGACTCCAGGACAGACTGTCATGTCAAAGTCAGCCCCTTTGTTTGGTGTTATTTAGAACAATAGTCGACTGAAACAATGAAAATAACAATTAAATATTATATTTAGTGTCCTCAATTTATATAACTGGAATGATAATTATTTAAGAATTAATTAATTGATTGTATGAATCTATACGTATAGTGTCGTTTGGACTATAAACTTATTTTATTACATATTCATATAGAGTAAGGCCGGATGTAAATAATTTCCTTGTCGAAGGTAATTTCTTTGTGGTAGGAGGCGACGAAGAACAAAATCTACGAAATGGGCAGTAGTATAACATAACATAACAACATAAAACTGTGTAACATAAAATTCCACTGCGGCCGCGTATACCAGGCGCGGGGACTATTTGCAGGAAAACCCATTGAGGAAAACCAGCAGAAGACCTAAAAAGGCCGTTAGATAGATGAATGAGGCAGACAAATTCATTTATTCAAAATGTGGTAATATATTCTTAAATATTTACTCCATCTGCATTTTATTCTATCGTTTGTACTTGTAACATGGAATTAGCAACAGGTTAAATGATGTAACTTTATTAAATGACTCTATATTTGCATTCTCACGTACTGTCTATTACGGAATTTCCACCTTTCAAAGACGGTTAAATTAAGTGCTTAAGAGCCTAAACACTAGCTTAGAAGTTGTAACACACGTGGAAATCAACACTAACTGCTTTTAAGACTAAGAAACTTTAACTTAACTCAGTAACTTGAATCATTTTGTAACTATTAAACTTTCAGGAGTTACAATATCTTAAGCTAGATCACGAAGTCTTGCATATGCACTGACAATTAACATTGTTCGGCTGTCTCGGGCTTGCATGAATAATTTAGTAACTGAAACAGTCTATAAATTATGTAAATAATTAATTCTTTAACCTATACATCTAATTTATATTCCGTCGTATGATTCGCGAGCAACGTGAGCGATATAACGTGACGGTTGATAAAAAAATTACATATTTTGTAATGTCTACTGTAATGAATACCACAGACCGCATAAAATATTGCTAGAAAATTAACTTCACTCTTTTATTGTTAAGAATAACTTACACTTTGGATAGAGTAAATGAAGTCTAAGGCATGATAAGAACTATGAAAATATGGACGGGCCCAATATTTGTTTTTCTATCTGGAGAACCGGTATTCAATCTGAAATCACCTCGTATGAAATGAGCTAGCACACACTCTTCCGTCAAAATGCAAGAACTCTTCGCACTTGACTTTAAATAGAGCCTTTGTTCTAAATGTATAAAGTTGCTTACAGACGTCCATGGGTGGCAGTATCCACTTACCATCTTATCAATGTTATAAAAAAGTTATTATCGAATTGTTAGCTCAATTGGGAGTGGATTGGACTCATATTACTTACTTTTACTGCTAACATTAATTTTACATTTTCCAAATGTAAACTATTATACTTCAATTTAATTTTCGATTCATTCAAGATAAATTCAACTCCATACTCCTCGTCTATTGTTTGTGAAATTTACTATCTCACGAGCCTATTCAAGTGGATTTAATAACAAAAGCCCGAAGATTTAGATCTTTATCCGAGGGCATTGTTTTGTCTTTGCCGCAACCATAGTAGTGGATTCGATATGGATTAGAGAATCCTCATAATGGCCTATGCTGAGCTGGGTCCGTACGTGGCTATTGTATGGGAGAAAGTAAGTATACATAAGCCTAATACACGTTAAATTAGTAGGATTACCGAGCAAAAGATTTAGTATTTCTGCTACTAGTTGAGAAATGGTATGGATCTATTCGGATTAGTAAATAGCTTCTATTAATATCAAAGAAAGTCTAGTTATAAGGATATTAATGTTGATAATATTTCGTAAAGACGTTCTATTAGTCGACTAGGTGTTGCTTGCGATTTATATATGATTTTAGACTTATATTATCGCGGAATTAATACATTTTAATATGTTACGGGTACTCACGATATGCGGTTTTGAATTTATTTTAAAAGATATTTCGACCCAGTCACGGCGAAACTGAGGTGGCGGGGGGAGAAACGTTGACAAGCACTAGTGGTAGATTAACCTATCTACCTTACGTCTAGTTCGTTTTTCTTTTTTAGGCTCCATATCCGACACACAAAACTATCTGTATCCTTACGCACCGAACTTTGCATTATTTATGATTTACATAAACTAACCACTGGATTCGACGTTTGCGCTAATTTAAAACCATCTTCTCTGTTAAAGTTCTTAGGATGTTTTTGATCTCTATTGCTTCTCTTACTAAACGTGGAAAGTAATGACGCTCAGTGGAGATCACCTGAGGTTTATGTAATTCGATCCAGTGGTTAAAACCGGAATTAAGAATGTGTTCAGCTACCGCAGATATCTTGAGGTCATTCTTTTTGACTGTTCATTCTTTTTCCTATTTGATCCCCTTAGGAGTGTCTAAATTTCTTGATTCTAGTCTTAGTTTCAGCTCAGCGAGGATTAGTCAAAAGTGAGTATCCTTTCACTACCAGTGAGGTAATATATATAGTACGTATATAACCTAGTATACCCCATGTATATAGTATGTATATAATAGACCTCTTTTATGTATGAGACTATATGGTTTATGAAGGTCAAGCGGAATTTCCATTTGGCCATGTTCCTAGTTACCGATTCTAAAAAGTTTTAGGCGTAAGCCTTCCACAACAATTAGGCTATAGAATTTATAAAATATTTATTCAAATGGATGGATACTTTTTCAACTTATTTTGGGATAAACATTGTGAAACAGGCATTTAGTGATAACAAGATATTTGTTCTACAAACTAGATGGCACTGTTCATTTTCCTGAATCACGCTAACGAATGTACGCTGGAGATTGTATAAGACCTCAATATCCTAATATAAGACCTCATACAAATGTAAAATTGGTGGTACCTTACCGTCGAACGTAAAACTATATAAGTTAAGCCGATATTTCTGTCCAGGATCGACAAACCGATTCTTATATTCCTTATCTAAACTCGTGTAAAACCAGGCTTCGCTCCCACGGTGTCGGGTACCTTTTGAATGTTTCCCCCCTCAATACAAAAAACAACAAGAAATGAATATAAAATGAGTTTATAAGAGAACCCTCTTTTTGTAATGGACCAGTAAACTCCAGTGTCATGATTTGTCGATATATCAGAAACGATAAATGTAAATTCTACCTGATTTCCGTATTTAGGAATTTTATTTTTATTTAATGAGGATCCGTGTAGTGGAGCGGTCACTATACTGGTCTGACACGCAGTATTTCCCGGATTCGATCCCCGGCCAGACAGAATGAATGATGAGTTTAGATTTCTGCTCTGGGTCTGGGTGTTTGTGTATTCGTCTTTGTGTGTCCATGGCACCCACGACACAGGAGAAAATCCTGCTGTGGGGCTTTGATTGTAGAAAGCGTTTATGGTTATGTTTATATTTTGCTTATACCTAATCATCCAACATCATTTCATGTAAGTCTTTTTAAAGTCATATAGATCTTCAAACTCACGTATTTTTGTACTGTCCACAAAATATCTGAATGATATAAATCCCAAACACGAAGCCAGTAGCATTAATTCAGGCCATCGTGCACACGTGCCGACGCGTCATAGAGGGTGAATAGGGGAAGCATGGGAATACCCACAACGGGTTATGTGATATTAGTGAGGGGAGAATACAGAATACCTACTATAGCACCGCTTGCATATTTCTAGATATTATTTGTATTAAAACGAAGGACCTAGCGAGTGCAGTATTAACAGAGTACTTTGTAACTGCTTACTATATGTAAACTGCTTACTTCTCTGTAATAGATATCAGTATTAAATGTTTAATAGTTGCTACACCTAAGCACTAAATTGGAATGCCTCGAGTGTTTTTGCCTTAAAGATATTGTATTTTTATAAATCAAAATTTTGTCATCTATTAAATATTTTCTTGATAAATTACGATAATTCTTCTATCGAAAATTCTTGATAATTATCTATTTCAAATGACAATTGTGATTATATTATTTCGCTAGCTATTTGAGTATTTCGCTGTTTTACTACGAGAGAAATGAGATCTCTTGTAGTAAAACAACGAAATACTTACGGGTTGTGTCAAATAGATCATTGAATGAAATTCCAGTGAAGCTGCATGAAGAATATATTATAAGGTAGAAAGTGTGTCGATGGTGCTTTACCTACAAACATCGTATGATACTAAATCACAAAATCTAAATGTTAACTGGATTAACAGACTTTCATTAAATTGAAATATGTAACCAGTATTCGCTATTCAATCCAATAAGATGCAAAAAAAATATATATATATATATACGACGTTTAGGACTTATCACCCTTTGCTAGTTTCTCTTTCGTGGTAATACAAGTACTCTAATCGCCTACATTAATTCGAAATATACACACGTGATGACGCGGTAAGAATGAATGGGTTAGATGCCGTAAACACTCGGGCTATCCAAAAATAGGGTGGATATTGAAACCACTGGATCAATAATACATCAATTGATTGCCTACTGTAATACTTACTGTAATACCTACTAATTAAACTCTGTATTTGCAATATGTACGTCCTAGATTCGAACTCCAGGTCACAGGTCAATTTTTTTAAATTACGACCGACCGTTTGAGGTACTAATTATCACATGTTTTAAGGATGAAAACATCGAGAACCCTAAAGGAATTTTGATTAATTTTGAAGGTGGCAGAACCCTTTGTGGTTCGACTCCAGAAGCACCACCGCCACACCTATTTCTGCCTAATAACATCAGTGTTATGCGCTGTTATGTTCTGGTCTGAAGGGTGTGGTGAGGAAGACATACTTTTCCGAGGCATTCTATCTTAGTCCTATGGGGTAGTAATGCATCTGTGGCTAGTCTTAGGCGAAACTTTGACCTTACCTGGGGTTGATTACAGATGTCCACGGGTGGCAGTATCCACTTACCATCAGGTGGGCTGCATTCTCGTTTGCTACTTCCATACTACAAAAAAAAAGTGTGCGTGTGCATTTCACATACGGCAGTAAAACTTAATAATAATAAATAAATAAAAAATCGATTAAGTCATCACTGCAGCATATACCAAACTTGAGCTCCTTACAAGCCTCGAAATGGTACAGCGCTATATGTATCGATGGTAATGACATCTTTTCGTTGCATTGAGTTCTAAATCATAGCGAGTCCAAAGAAGTTTCACTTATTTATGGTACACATTATTTATTGTTCTTCTCAAGACAGTTTAGAGCTATCAATCTGCCCTTGATCAACGCGGAGGATAATGGCCTTAACCTTCTACCCTGAACGAAGTAAGCATTGGGAATACAAATCGTATAGAGGATGAATATTTCAAGTGTGAGTGAATAGCCGAATTCGATCTAACCTAATCTACAAGGAATGGCTATTCCTTATTTATTAGCTATAGATAAGGAATAGCTACTCCTTGTTCTATGATAATCGTAACGTCACGTTACGATTATTATAACGTGACGTTTAAGAATTAAAGAACAACTGCAAAATTTATTAATTTAAATAAAATTATTGGCTCTGTCTTGTCAACTCGTGAATCAAACGAGTTCGTTTTGATTTAAAAAAAAACGATACAGAGCCAAATGAAGACATACAAAAATAAATTATTGAAATTTAATGAAATGACGTCAATATTTACTGAATTTAAACCTCAGAGATAATCAATAATAGCAATAAATTTTATACGTGTCGTTACTTATTACTTTGCTGCAGATGTTATTATTTCATCATATTAACTGCATAACTACTAAATAATACATATTTCATTAATTAATCTATGCTCATAAATCGAACAAAAACAAAAATTTGCTACCGATTAATACGTTCCAAAAAGTATTTGTCATACTATTTTGTTTGATACTCTTATCAATGGGGTTGTAAAGAATTTTGTGATCCACCATTTTAGGGTATAGGCAACTTATTTCTTTTTCTATATTATACTCCATTTAACCGACTGGCTGAAGGCTGAAGTTTTAATTTAATTGTTTATTTGTTAAGCTCTTTTTGTTTTGACAGTATAGATACTGTCGATTTTTTTAGTATTAAAATTGATTTTTATTATTCGATAGTTTACAATTTATCAACATAATATATTTAAATACAACTAGTTTATAATTAGCAACACAACTTAATAACTCATTAGTTAATTATGAAATAAAACTAGTTACTAATCTAAAATCGATTATCTATATTAGTACCTTACTGCTACTACATATATCGATTATGTCATATACTCATAATCGCTCTTTATTTACGTTAACATACCTTTTATACGATTAATATGTACGCATTACATTACATAATTACATTTTAAATTATATAAGGATCAGTATATCGATCCTGGACAAAAATACCGGCTGAACTTACATATAAAGTTCAAGGGTAAGGTACCATCATTTATGCAATAGTATGAGCTGGGCTCTTATACAATCTCCAGCATACATTCGTTAGCGTGATTCAGGAATATGAACAACGCCGTCTAGTTTATAGAAATGCAATCTTAATTTGATAATACTCAAGGCATGTTTCATAGCAAATGAATCTATAATCACTCTCTAATCTCTTACATTAGATGTTTTAAAATATCATGAGCTACTTATTTGAAAAGGCTTAAGTTCATAATAATTATCATTATTTTACTTGTTGTTATTTTTGCATGTACGTACATAAGTATGTTTAGGTCAAATCTTGCAAGCTGAATTAAACCCACTTTTCCAAATGGCCAAAATGGTCGCCGCAACAAAATGACGGATTGCAAATTTTTGTACAACCTATTCATTATGGGTATCAAATTAAGGGGCCTAACTTGTAGAATATTAAACATCATGAAAAAAATTAAATGAATAAAGGCTGCGTCAAAAAATAGGAGATTATTATTATTATTATTTGTATAACCTATACATTATGGATATCATAATAATGAGGGGAGCTTAGGTTACAGATTACAAAACACTATGAAAAAAAATCAAATCCAAGATGGGCGCCATCGAAAAATGGAAGATTACATATTTTCGTAAAACCTACCAAATATGGGAATCAAATGAAGGGGCTTAACTTGTAGAATATAGTACACCATAATTTTAATATATGTTGGTTTAATACATACACAGTACATAGTACATAATCCAGAAGTTGGCGCTCAATATATTTCGGTAGATCACGATGACGAAACTATGTCCTACGAGTATATGAGCGCCGACTTCAAAACTATGTACTATATATATACAGTGTATATACTAAACCAATATATATTTAAATATTTTTTTACTTTTTTGTGGCATAATAGTCGGTTTTATTTTTTGTTAAGAATTTTGTTCACGATTTTAGTAGCGATATACATACTTATACTTTGTTCAATACAAATATTGAATATTGAATTTAATATTGAATTTAATGTTGCTGTTATATAAATGAATCAAAATATATGAATTAACATAAACGCATAAACACAATCCCGTGTAAAGTACTCATCAACACAAATTAATCAACCCCAAACGCAAGATAACTGTTGCAAAACATTGAGGACTTACTTGCTGCTTCATCATCTGGTCGACTATAGACCTTAATTAAATTATAGTGATTTAAAATACTCAAAAAAGCGAAAGTTTCCCTCGATTTCTCTGGGATGCCATCATCAAATCTTGATTTTCTAATCATGGTACCTCCCTTGGAATATCTTCTTTTCAACCTGTTACCAGGGGGATCAGTTTGACTTCTCTAATCTACAGAGTTTCATACATAAAATATGTCTATTAAACTAGACGTATCGGTTATCCAAATATTCAAGGTTTTCAACGGTTTTTACTTAAAGATAAAGTTTTTTCTAGAAATAACTACGTATGAATTGGATTTATGTACATTTATGCAAGTTAATTGAAAAATACCAAAGATGGATCCTTATTCATCGAGTACTTAAATATTTTGGTGAACGATAGGAAAATTGATAAAATTGTATGAAAACTATGTATGATAGCATTGTATATCACAAAAAGTTAGACACTTAGTGTCTAACTTTTTATATGCATATGTCTAACTTTTTATAGCCATATATCTATCTTCTATCTTTATATCTATCTATCTTTAATATGTAATCAACAAATATTCTCTAAATGTTTTGCTACCTGAAGGAACGTGGATACCATCAATCAATACCGATCAATACCGTCAACTTTGTAAAAGAGTTCATTTTGCACCTTATTTTAAATAGCTAGAAGTCACAAAGCTCCGAGAATATTTTAATAATAAGTTTATTCTTCTTTTTGACTATCATAACAGAATAACAGATGCATACGCTACTATGAACGGCCACCACAAAAAGATGAAGGTATAAAATTTCAATTATTTATGGTCTTAACTAACAGTAATAAAGGAAAATAAAATTTTCCTCTAAAATATTTAACGACTGAGTCAAAATTACGATTAATGCAAAGAGGAGAATCTCACAACTGAAATTTCTTCAAAGAAAAAGTAGATCGTTGAAATGATTTTAAGACGCTGTCTAAGACACAGTGCTTTTATTTCGTGACCGGGCTACCAAAGGTACACATGAAAGCCAATAATAAATATAATAAAAGCCAAAACACATACTCGTGCACCCAGATTCAGTAAATATCAATATTCGTGATTTAGAAGTCTTACTAACGGGGCATCGAACCATAATAGTGATCGTTTCAGTACGTGGGTCTTCTATTTTTTGGATACATTTTCTGACACATTAAACACTAAGTGCCACCCTAACATCCCCAATTCACCCAGATCGACGTAGCGTGCGATGACAGAATAAATGGTTTTAGTTTTACGAGCGAAATTTTTCATGCAAATGTATTGGTCAATAGTCTTCTTTTTATAAACTTGTTTAGCTTTTATTTATGTCTTCCCACGACTCCACTCTCTTAGATCACGTTTTTATCCTATAAGTCTGAGTCATAAGCTATCTGTATACCAAATTTCATTCTTATCCGACCAGTAGTTTTCTTTTTTTTAAATATTGAAATACCAACGAGCATGCCGTCCACCTGATGGTGAGTGAAATCTACCGAAATCTAACGCCAATGGACATTTTTAATCAACCTAATATAACATCAGAGTCTTACCTGACCTTGGAATAGACTTAACTTGGATAAGTATGTCTCCCTTATCAGATCCTTCAAATCAAAAACACAGCAGCGCTTAAGTCTGCTGTTAATAGGCTGATATAATAGCAATATCTGTTGCATAAAAGAGTAACTAACTTTCGCCTTTATAATATTAGCAAGAAAATAGGTCCTCCATATTAAATTTAATGCTTTTAACGGTAATGTATTAGCCTTAATATATCAGTGACTTAGTGATAAACATTTTACATTCAACAGATGGTGTGTATAAATATAGGTAGTTCATCAAATTAGTAGATTACAGACTAGATTACCATATAAGCTATTTTGAGTCCTAAAATCTATTTAAGCTCCTGAGATTATTATCTTTCACTCAAGCTTGAGTAAAATAGAAGCGTTTGTATTTTAACTAAGCGAAATATTTAAGTATCGTTTTCACAATGACTTTAATGAAAATTAAATGATAGATAACGTTTATTTATATGAAACTTTAAATTAAATATCTACTTGAATCTTACTACGTCTACAGTCTGCCTCCGACTGCTTTTAATGTCCCACAGCTAGGTAATGGTTTACCATGTCGTTACTCTTTTACGCAAAAAATAAGAATCGGATTCGGGTGTAACTTAATAATAATATAGCTTGTACAACAGAATAATGCATAAACAAAATACAATTTATAAAGAATTTAATTGATTTGATTTGGATATCACATTTTTATTAAAAGCGGATGAAACTGTGTCTACAGCTAGCTGTGCTGATAAAATAAATAAGAAAATATTTAATACTGGCAGCAGTATCTGTTGATTAAGAAATTCCGACTAACTTTCTTATCCATACAATAAAAAAGACGAAACAACCGACTGACCTTAATAAAAACTTAGTTTCAAATACCAACCAGTCGCTGTAAAACTTTAGTTTCCGTGAAAACTAATTTAGAAGGGGCGTATATTCGCGTCTGCAGCATAGCGGTTTCAAAGTTTCGATAGAATCTACATCCTTAATTCTATTTGTGTTTCCGAGTGAACTTTACTCGTTAATCTTAATATGTTTATACTATTTAATGTTCTTTTACGAGAATTTTATGTATTTAACAAGGCAGCGTAGCATTAATACTTTTATAATATTAACTAACAAAATAATCTATCCATTTAAAATTAATACCAAGTCATATGTTACATTATATTTTTGCCCGACTGCGTCAGAAGGAGGGTAACGCTTTTCGAGCGTATGTATGTATATATATATGTGCAAAGAAATCTTTGGCACGCGCGACAGTCTAAACGGCTTGACAGATTGTGACGTGTGGCATATCATTGGAATCGTCTCGGTTTGGAGAGTGACATAGGCTATATAATTTAAAAAATGGGAATAAAAAGGGGGGACAAGGACAACTTTATTACTATCACGACAATATGGCAATCAAATGAAAACTAGTAAATAGCTCGTTCTAAATACATACTTCTAAATATATATTTAGAACGAGCATTATAAGCATTGATAAATTAAATATATTATTATGAACAAAACAATCATTTTAAGGAATCGGATTTTTTGTTTTAATATTTTTAATGTTTACTACTTTAATTTATTATGGGTACTTACGATAAGCGGTATTGTTTTTTTTTTTGCCGATATATGGATGATACATGGATCTTGGTCACGGCGAAACCTAATAGGTCTTATCTATGAAATCGCCGTTTTTCATGAAATAAATGAAGCTTATTTTTTCTATATTTTTTATTTCTTTTAATCAAAGTAATCACCCATACAATCAATGCATCTTCGCCATCATTATCACGCATTGGTAGCTTATTGATGCCCTTCTTGAAGAAATCAGCTGGACGGGAGGCAACAAATTCTTCAAAGGCATTTTGTACTGCCTCTCGGGTAATTATTTTTTTTTCCCGCACAGAAGTTATCCAAATTCTGGAAAAAGTCTGTAAGCACAAGGTCTGGTGAGTACGGCGGATGACGGAGCACTCCCAACCCCAGCTCTTGTAGCTTGGAGATCGTCTGCTGTGCAGTATAAGGTCACGCGTTGTCGTGCAGAATCTGTGGAGCCGAACGCGATCTTCTCCATCATTATGTTCAGTTCTTCACAGTACACATCTACAGTAATTCTCATCCCATTTGGTAAGACGCTGTGATGAATTACAACCGCGTTAGACCACCAAACAGTGACCATCACTTTTCTACGGGTAAGTTTTCGCTTCGGGCATTGTTTGGGTGCTGAGCCAGGGTCCAGTCAACTTGCTGAGCACTTACGATTGTCGAACAGGATCTATTTCTCGTCACAACTAACAATGCGGTTCAGAATTCCTTCATTTGTATGCCTGTTGAGCAGTTGAGCAGCAGTGCAAGGCACGTCTTGACGCGTACTTCGCGCTGGCGACCATTAAGTTCGTGAAGATTGAGTATCATCCTTCCAAATAAGTATCAAAGCTTCCACAATCGCCTTTAATTTGTTATTGTTGACCAAAGTTTTCGGACGACCACGGGGTTCATTTTTCAGGTCAAAATTTCCAGAACGGAAGCGGAGAAACCAATAACGGGTGGTGCGTTCGCTTGTAGTGTTCGCTCCGTAAACATCGTTGATGTTGCGTGCCGCTTGTGCCGCTTTGTTGCCACGACGGTACTCATACTCCATAATTACTCGAATTTTTAACGTATCCATGATGACGAAAAATGTTCAAATGCGATGAAAACAAAACACTAACTATTAAACAAATGACAATTTTAGAAAAAAAGAATTCCATGTTTTTAAAATTAAATTAAATTGTAATTAGAATTATCAGCCAAAATAAATATTTTTATTTGAAATAGCCAGTACGGCAGAACGGCAATTTCATAGGTATATATGTTTAATATTTATATTGATTTTGAAAATATCAAAGAAATTACATTTATGTTATTCTTATTCTTATTAGTCTTATTTGGTTGGTTATGGTATTTGTATTACAAGGAAAAGACGTCTGTTTATTATGGAATCGAAAGTGAAAATCTTTACTTAATATGCTGTTTTAAGAAGAACCTCGCGGGTTCTCCTTAAAACAGCATATTGAATAAAAGCCAAAATGTTATTTTTAATCATGAAATATTTCAATTTTTAACAGGTTATTTTTCGTAAAATATTCATTTGCTAATTACTTTCCTCGACGGAGCCTTTTAACTTAATTAAAGTAATTGGCAATTTATGAAACAGTGCCGATTATACAAAAAATGTAGTACCCATTAATAACGTATAGCTAAGCCTGGCGCCGTCGGTATCAAAAGCTTAATTAATTAACTGGAGCACTACTAGGAACTCGCATCGTATTTCTAGATTTTAGTATGAGGCCACAAAAATATCGCGAGAGTATTAATTTACAATAGAGTTATTTACAATCGATTCAATTGTATATTTTTATTTTACTGGTTTAGTGTTATAATTATTTCACTGGATTCTTATTTACGTGAAAATACAGGTTTGCTTGACACAAAATAAAAGAATTGAGTCGAATATTATCGCGGAATTTATGCATTTTAATATGTAACGTTTTGTTTGTTTAATTTGATATGCGGTTTTCGAATTTCTTTTTGCCGATATTTCGACCCAGTTACATGGATCGTGGTCACAGTGAAACTGCGGTGACGGGGAGAAACCGTTGACAAGCACAAATATTGGCAAAAAGAAATTCAAAAACCGCATATCGTGAGTACCTGTACATATTAAAAAGGGAAAACTTTGACAGGCGTTACAATAATTCCACTGGTGCAATATCACCGCTACACCTATTTCTGACGTAAGATAGTTTTAGCGAATCCACCGTCTTAGTCCTCAGGAGACGCATCGGAGTCGGTTTCAGTCAAAACTCATATTTAATATAAAGTTGGTTACAGAAGACCATGGGTGGTAATGACCACTTATCATCAGGAACTGCGCGTTCTTTTGCTATAAGTAGATTTAAGAATCTAAAATAAAATAATTTGCAGATACGTTTCCAGGTCTACGTTTAGTTGTTTACATACATACATCTCAAGATGGGAACAACATAAAACGTAAAAGAATATTAAGATTATATTTTCGACCTTATCCCGGTTTGTAGATACGCGCTCAAATTAATAACATTAGATTTTTCGAGGTCTAAATAAGCTTGTAATCTGTGTGTCATTGAATCCTAGACACAAGAAAGTCATATTGTGGCTAGTATTATTTAAAATTAATTAAGTCTGTTATTACACCTGTTTCTACCCGATAACAGCAGTGTCAAGCGCTACTGTATTAGGGTCTGAACGGACATACTTATCCGAAGTGTCCTAACTTGATCCTCAGGGATAGCAACGCATCTGTGACCAACCTCAGGTAAGACGATGATCTAATCTGGGGCTGATTACAGATGTCAGCTGTGGCCATCAGGTGGACTGCAGGCTTATTTGCTACTTCCATTTTATATAAAGTCATCTGTGTTTTATTGAGTATTTAACAGGGGAAAATCATACTATGGTTAATGGTATTAAAAAGTAATTAAGTCCATTAGTAGTGGTGTATCCCTAATATCACTCTTCATAATTATAATAGTAGAGATTGACACTGGTTATTACTTTGCTACACATGCCTTCATTCCATAATTATAGTAGCAGAGAATGTCACTGATTCTTCATTTCATAATTATAGTAGCAGAGAATGTCACCGATTTTAACTTTGATACTTACGATAGCGTTAAAGAAATTTCAGTATAAAGTACATGTAACGTTATATAATAGGCGACCCTAATGTCGTCAGTCAGTGCCAAAGCCTAATTAACTAACGAGCACTCCGAAGGGCGTCGGTACTCAGACGTGATGTGAACCAATACATAATTAATGCTTTAAGAACATTCATTTACATTGAAATAAAGAAAGAACAGTTTCATTATACGTTCTGAAAGGAAAAAATGTAAATAAATTTAACGATGAAATGAAATTATTCATTCAATATTATTCATCTTAATCATTTCATTTTCCAATTTTTAATGAGTTAACTATTATAATGATTGTATGATGATAAAGAAGAAGATAAGTCAGCTAGTGTCATATGAAAAAGGTTGCATAAATACCATTATACAAAACACATTTTAAATTTAAAAATAACGTCAAAATAAATATTTTTGTTCATTACAGCCCAAATCTAAGTTATAGGCTACCGATTCATCATTTTAATTATATCAGTATTGTTCCATAGAATATCTCTCGTTACTTGCAAAATAGTGCACCTGGCTTAAAGAATTACAAGATAAACTTAATGACGAAAATGAGCAAAAAATCATTTGATTTTACTAATAAATTTTAACTAATTCCACTCATTAACTCGACCTATCTAGTATGCAAAGTGTATAGAAGGCATCATTCATTCAGATGAAAGAGAACTAGAAGCAAAGAAATGTATATTACAGAAAGAAAAAAGATAAAATCTTTAATTAAGAATGTCATGAGACCACCGCACGACATCTGGCGCCGTCAATATCAAAGGGCTAATTAATTAAGCCGAGCTGAAACGACGACGTAGAATTACCTTCAGGCTATGTTTACTTATGTATGTGGTTGACTGAATGTATCGTGCTTCCTGCACGTCGTTCTTCTTACTGAAGACGTCCTTTGTGTCTGTGTTCTGATCTGAATATAGATAAAGTAAGATTATTGAATTAAGAAATTTAATGTGAATATTGAATCATTATCATCGACTATCTTCCTGTTGGCTTTGAATCTTGTTGAAGTGAAACTTCCTAAAAAATGATATGATTTGAAACTCGATGAAATACAATTTTGTCAGCATAAAGAAACAAACACATAAATTTATAGGATTAAGTCGGCGAAAGAATGAGATAGAAAACGTAATATAATATTTTACAATTAAATATAAAATATTTTTAAGCTAATTTAATAATAATAAATGTTACATTTATCCTGGTACTCGTGATACTCTCTATCCATCTCAATCTCTCCTAGGTCACTTTTCAGAAGTTATACTTCTGCCGTGTTTGCACACACACATTTTTTTATAATTTAAAAGTAACAAATGAGCACCTAATCCAAGTCAAGAAAAGTGGCTACTACCGCCCATAGACATCTGCAATAATCTCCCAGAAGACATACTTTTATCTGAGACTCATGCTTTGCTATCCCTGAGAATTATGTAGAAACGCGTCGGATATGTATGCCTCTCTTATCACATCTTTACACCAGAAAACTATATATAGCACTTAACGCTGTTGTTATTATTAGGTATAGGTTGAACATTAACAAATTCTCTATTATAAACTATTCACACCTTAAATATGATATTTAAGGATTTTAAACTCGCTACAAATGAGCTATATCAACTTGTCACTGTGTATTGCGTTGTTTTTTACAGGCACGGGTAAGTTATGGAATTCCTCCTGAGGAATTCTTGTCAGGATATGAAAAAGGAACCTCCAAAAAGTGATGCATGGGTGACTCCAGAGTTGTTGCGAAGGTTTATATGCGACGGTGACTATTTTTATCATCCCGTTCGCTTTATTGCTTCTCGTAATTACAAAAAAAAGATGAAAGGAAAACAAATATATATGATGACAGATAGATAGACATATTTTTTTATAAAATCTTAGTAGCAATCGAGCAGGTAATCCAAATTATGGTTAGAGGACTCTGCCGGCCATTCATCAATAACACCAGAAAGGATTGGAGTCCTACATGACCAGATCTTTGTAATCTCTGTGCATCTAAAAACCTTCTCATAAGTATCTCGTAAAATTATTTGTGTACAAAATCTGCATAAAATCCGTCCCGTATCATTAGAAAGACAATTAACAACACAGCATACATTAAAACCTACTCTTCACGCGACAGCTTAAATATGTCTGTACTGATGTATAATGAGGACATTATTTACATAACCATTGTGTCGCAGGGTCTCGTGAGTCGCTGCGACGCTTCGCATCTGGCGTCGCTTCTCAGGCCTAATTAATTAACTCAAGCACTCGTTACGAATATGCCCCGACCACATTACCTTTGCAATTATCTAAATATTTGTTTTTTACTTGGCTCCTAAAATATGTTTAATGCCCGCTTTGTCTAAATTGTAAATTAATTTATGTGAAATTTGTAATTTTTTGTAAGAAATACTTATAATATAATTGTTAGTAGAGTTAAAGAATAGCTACGATTATTATTGATGTGAGACTTTCTTTTTTGTAACATAGAAGCAAAAAACTATCATGCAGATCATCTGAACGTAAGTGGCCACTGCTGTATGCAGTATGGAGATCTGCAAACAATCCCAGATAAGATTATGTCTTATCTAAGATATAACACACATGCGATGCTACCCTTGAAGAAAATAAAGACCTCGGATAAGCACGTCTCCGTTGTCATATCCTTTA
>MOOZ01000017.1:699746-712332 GCA_002930495.1 Cecropterus lyciades | reverse complement strand
CTCACTTTACTATTTTTATTTTTCAAACCCGGTTTCAGGTGTACTCCTTTTTACGTAAATTAAAACGCCACGATAAAAGTAACTTCGTCGTAATTATATATTTCAAATACCCCAAAAATCGATATCGTTCATCAAAGCGTGAACTGTGAAAAATCGTAACTTATTAGATGTGTTCTCTTATAAGTTACGATTTTTTGTCCTTAGCTCTACACAGTCCGAATTCACGTCACATAAATGAAACAGTTAACATATATTCGACTCTCTAATAGGTCCGCAATTTCATTTGAGGTTAGTTTTAAGTAGTCATAAGTATAGCTTAAAAGGGAGTACCGAATTTAGTCGTTTTACATCTCATAGTCAAACGTTCATTTGACTATGAGATTTAAATATACGCAAACTAATTTTTATTTTCAGAAAAAATAATATACTAGCATCGAATATATAAGAACAGGCTCCTGGAATTATATGAATATAATATGAAGCATTTGTTTGCACTGCAGTATTGATCTTCACTTATGAATAAACATAACAATTGGTCTAATAAACACATAATGTTAAAAACAAAGCGAACCATCCATCCTTAACAGAAAAAAGAATTAACCCCTAAAACAAGGCAAAAAGTACTATAAAATTAATTATTTAAAATAACGTAACTAAAAATAACATAATATTAAAAGTATAATGAAAGCAAATATAAAAAAAAATCTTAATTTAAAATTACTCGTAATTAAATACAACTTACCTGTTGCAATAAATCCAAGCACAAAAATAACTTTATATACGTCCTCACACTAAAATTACTACAGTAAAGTTTAATGATTCTGTATTGCTGATTTTCAAAGACAACTCTTCAATGTCTAAATGAACCAAGCAACTATTTAACGAATCGAGCACTCGTAGAGATCGTAGACGTGTATCCGCTACGGAGGCTACGGCACGACTGAAGCGCTACGCGGCTACAGTTTCGACTACGTAGTGCTGATACTCGGGCATATTCGGATCCTGCCGGAAATTACCGAACGCAGCACAATATACAATGTTGTTTATATCTGCGTTGCCCTCACTTTTAATATTTAAATGGAAAATAGTTTTTATTACCCACAGCTGAAACATTAGGCACTCCCATGTGTATTGTTTTACGGGGTAATAAAGGTCAAGCTTACGTTAAAAGCTAGAATAACGACGTCTACGTGTACTATTTATTGTTTAAGTAGATTTATGAATACGTTACAATAAAATTGTAATTTGAAACACACACCTCGCTAAAATATAAAGCATGAAAGCAAGGTCAATCGTTGCATTGAAGAAAATTGGTTTGTTAATAAAATGATTGTAAATGAATATATTTATATAGACGGCTAATGCGGTTCAACATAATTTATTGAGTATTTGTGTATTTAACAGGTATACTCTCTAAATGTACAAATATAAAAACAGAGAAACTTGGACAAAATTTAAGTTGGGTGTTAATTATTACACAGCGGCGGCGGCATTATATGGATGCTAGCATTTCATCAATTATAATGTATTTTTTTTTTTGTAAAATAAGATAATTTTAAAACGTAACGACGATCAATAATGTACTAATTGCATGTTAATGAATGCGACCGTCGTGTCATAGTGCATATCCGTTGCGGTACTAGAAAATTAATTATGCATTCAGACTTCAATCGTCGACAACTTGATTATAATATTATGTGTCCGTGCGAATAATGAAGCTTTCATTAACAAAATATTTAATATTTATATTGAGCATGCTTATTGCAAAATATTACTTCAATCGAACACATGTTATCAAGCAGTGGAAATTGATTGACATTCTTATGCGATTAGACATGGTGAATTGTTAAATTAATAATCTAGAGATATTAAATTTACACTTCCTTATTTCTTACACTTTACTACTGAATTAACTTTCGAAGGTGGTAGAACTCTTTGTGGTTCGACTTCGGAAGCACCACCGCCACACCTATTTCTGCCTCATAACAGCAGTGTTATACGCAGTTGTGTTCTGATCTGAAATGTGTGGTAAGGGAGGCATTCCATCTTAATCCTCAGGGGTAGCAACGCATCTGTGGCTAACCTAATGTGAGACTTGGATCTTACCTAATGTTGATTACAGATATCCATGAGCGGCAGTAGTCACTTACCATCAGGTGGGCTATATGCTCGTTTGCTACTTCCATACCATAAAAATAAACACATTTATACACAGATTATGAAATACTTTCCACCATTTATTTACGATACTATTTTAATTAAGAATAATAAAAGACTAATGAGGGACTGTAGATTTGCATTGCTTCTTTCTATGTTACTTACTATTGTGATCTATAATAAGTAACATATAATGAAGCAACGCAATCCTATAATTAAACAATTAAACGCTTTCTACACTCATAGCCCCACAGTAGGATTTTCTCCTGTATCGTGGGTGCCATGGACACATAAAGACGAATACGCACCAGCCCCAGAACAGAAATCTAAACTCATCATTCAGATGTCTGTCTGGGCGGGAATCGAGCCCGGGACCCACCGCATGCAGACCGGTATGGTGATCGCTCCACCATGGAGTCGTTCTATAGCCTACAGTATTCCAATATACGCGATTCTATGTCAAACTATAAGAGTTACTGATGATAAAAAGAAGGCAAGTTGTCTTTTCATTACATTGAAGTAGCAAAACGAGTATGCAATCCACTTGATGGTGACTGAATCACTGCCATCCATGGACATCTGTAAACAATCTATACTAATATTATAAAGCAGAAGAGTTCGTTTGTTTGGTTGAACGCGCTAATCTCAGGAACTACTGGTTTGAATTGAAAAAACATGTTTGTGTTTAATAGTCCATTTATTGAGGAAAGGTATAGGCTATATGTTGGTTTGTTTATCTTATGTAGTAGCGGGTGAAACCGTGGGGCACAGCTAGTTTTATATAAAATAGAAGTTGTATGAGAGGTCAATCACAGATTCGATTGACCTCTCATACAACTACTTCCAAGGACTCAGATATGAAAGTAAGCCGGAAACAAAATCCTTTCACCGAAACGCAAGAACTGCTACTCGCTAGGCATGGCAGTGGACGGTACCTCCCCAGTCGAACCACACTTGTTCTATTACATTGCAATTACCGTGCATATCTTCTTTGATTTAACAAACTTTATTTTAACTCCATTGAAATGAATAGCTCATTGCTAGATAATTTAAATGTTTGCGTGAACCTAACCACAAAGAACTGATCGTCTGATAAAACCAGTTCGCGTCGAACCTCAACCGCACTGTTAACGCCAGCAATTCTAGAAAATTATTTAATGTATAATATATTTTACTATTACGTGAAAATATTTTATTTTCATAAAACAGATAATTTCAAAATACAATTTCTTATCACAACAATAACGTTATAAATAAAACTTTCCTAAAACAACTTCTAAGCTTATCTTAACTTCAGACACGAGTAAACAAAAACAAACACTTCATTATGTTCTCTAGTTAAAATATCATGAATTTAAACTCTGTTACACCTAAATTTGGTATAGTGGTACAAGCGCACTTAATTCTTTTAGAATTATTCTATAGCAATCAAAACCTAAATCAGTAATGCGTATAAACACAAAACCTATGCGTATAAACAGAAATAATAAAGTCAAACATCTGATATGGACACAAAACTTGACAAAAAAAAATTACTTCAAAAACAACGTATAAAAAGGGCACCAAAGCCGTAAAGCACTAATCGTAAAACGATATTGGATAAACCCATACTCTCTACCTCCCATAGTCGATAAAAAGTGAACAAATGGACAATTATCGGATTTGAACGTGGACGTAATGCGATGGACAATAAAAAGCAAAGCTAAATACAACGTAATATGTTTCGGGTCTCAGCGGATTTGGCGAGCTGTTTTGTAGGAGTCGATTTTATGACGTGAATGTTTCGAATCCCTCAAACATAGACGTACGAATAAAGATAAAGCTATATTTTAAATTTTGATCAAAGTGAAGAACTTCAGTTTAATGTGGGTGGTTGTAAAAGACTTTACGGGATTTCTCTTCGTTGGCAAGTTTAGCGCTGCTGCACTTAAGTTTGATTAGTATGGTAAAGCAAATTACTTAAACTATGACGCTAATTTGATTTTCACGAGATATTTTAAAGAAATATTAATCTAATCTATTACCGGCAACGATAACTTATGATCATTTGTTATTTCTATTATGTAAAGAGTAACCTTGCAACTTCTATACTTACTGTAGAACAAAATCCTCCAGCAGTGATTGCTAGAATTTCGTTTCTTTGTGCGCTCAATTGCAAGAAATATTTTAAAGCTTTAAATGGTCTTTTGCCAATGAGTAGAAACCGTTATATGTAAAAATTTTAGGTATATAAAAGTATTCAATGTTTAAATCTATAGAGATATAATAACACGGCACCCCCGCCTTTTCTGCATCTTCCCGTAAACTTCCAATCTAACTCCCCATACGAAGTCGGATCGCTAGTAATGTTATAAGGTCGTAAACTAAACGTATTATTGCGTTATCCTCCCCTTCTCACATCCTGGGTATAAACGGATTGTTGGAAATAACTGGGATATCGATAATCTGTTTTTGCACCGCGAAGCCTCTCTAACAGATCGGGTCTACTATAAATCATTTTCAAATGTTTCGCGGTTTTATGTGGCTTTCCGCGATGCCACAGTTTATCTTGTTTCGATTTAGGATTTACCCGTAAGGTCGGCTCCGCTATGATTTATATCGGGCTCAGCGTAGTTTCAAGGGATCTATGAAGTTTTTCAAATTACAATAGGTCAATAAGGTTTTAGGTTTAGTGGAATTTATTGCTGCGGGTCAAATAAGCTTTACGTTACGGTAATTTATTAAGTTGGTTTATGCAAAACATGTATAAACGATACCAGTATCAATTTACTATCAGATTATTAATCTCTAGCAAATATTCACGATTTCATCCGCGTGAACATGCGAAGCGAAGAATATAATAATAATGAAAATTGATGTCCAAATATTTCCAGCAAAAATTCAAATAAATTTGGGATGAAATAAAACGATTTTGCAAATCATTTTCCTTCTGACGCAGTCGGTTAAATACAAGGGTAAATTAGTTGAATTGGTTAAGAAATTAATATTTCATAGTGTAACTTATTTTATTAGTAATGTGTTGATTAAATTGTCGACAAAGGTAGACAAAAGACTATGTACGCACAATTTTGTCGCCGTCGCATGGTCAACACGGTGCTTGTAATAATCGCGCCACTTGTCGCGTCGCTCGTTGCTTAGCCTGACGCCGTGGCCAAACGTTACAAACAATTTCATGTAATTTTTGTGAAAGTGCTTTTTAACTTGGAATAATGTATACTTTGACCCAATCGATATATTTCTTGTAGCAGAACGTAGTGTAAGAAATTATTATTACTGTATATTTGCAGTCATTATACTCGCGATTGTATTGTACGATTATAATATAGATAGGTACATATAATATATAGATATATTTTGTTAAGTAGGCTCCGATCATAATACACACACATTCGAATTTATTCCGTTAAGTACAAAACAGAACAATATGGAAATTGAATTTCATTATTTTTACAACCCCTTTCCATTTCCATTCCAGTTAAGATCGCAATCGACTACATATTTCAATACGCAACATGAATTTTTTTACCTAATATTTCCTGTTATAAAGAAAATTACCTTTTATTTAATGAACATTAATGCCGTTTCTATTTCAAAATGCTGATAATGTACTAAATATTGTTTTCTTTTTAGAATCGAAGTAAAAATAGCACGTATAACATTCCGTATAGTAAGTATAAAAAGCACAGATGCTAACAGGAATCGTATGTAGATAATATAATTGGTACCCAAGGGGACGAACTCGCATTACCAGTGCCCTATGCAAAATGCTTATAAAATCTACATGGCGCGCAATCATATCGATCTTACACACAGTGGGTTTGAAGTTCAATCCCGGCCAGGATAAAATGTAAATGATGAATTTATAATTTCGATCTGGGCCTAGTATTTTGTATCTTACTTATCTTTTTTGAGCATTTTCATTGTGATTAAGAGGGGAAACCTTCAAAAGGTACACCGAAGCCTCGGAAGCCGAAGACTTCGGGTTATGTGGGATTTTAAGCCACTAAAACCCTCTCGGTAGCTTTCCTCAGCGCTATCACGGGATTCCGGAATCTTCAATGAAAAGCACAGGTACCGCGCCCCCTAGCGCGGCGCCGCTTATGGGCTCATCTCTTGGGGGATGTGTAACTATCCCCCGCACCTTTCGGTGTCTGCGACGACATAAAGCCACACGTGCCGCCATCCTTCCCGGTGTTGCTGGCTGGGCTGTTCGAGCTCCCACTTTAGTCGTCCGCAATCCCAGAAGCAGTAGAAGGGGTTCTAGTCGCCTCCTACGACAGGCAGGGGATACCGTAACCGTATTCCACTCCTCGGCTACAAGGGGAATCATTTTTTTCCTATGAAGTCCTAATAAATCTATATTACAAAGCATTACTTTCAAATCATCAAATCAAGATCAGTGGAAAATAAAGAAAGGTTATTGCTTATTTGTTAAACTTTGTTTTCATAACAACGCTTATTATGGTCGCAATAATAGAATACAGGGTGAATTTGCTACTACTGGAACCTTTTGTCTTTTGTCCCGATTCATAGCATCCACGAGAAAAAAAGATTCTGTTCTAGGCACCACATACATAGTTTTATTATAAAATAGAGCCTCGTAGTGTACTTGTAAACCCTAAAACTACATATAATTTAGCGAGATATCAATATCTATTAATAAATGCCGTATGTTTATTACGTGGGGCACGCGATACAGTGATTCCACTAAAAGCATCCCGAGGCCTATATGGACCTCATTGTTAACGATATACGATAAAATATTTTGTCGCTATATTTTGTATCATGGAGCATGGAAAGGTGAAACGCAGTAAAAATATAAAGTGAATTAGTAGGTAACCAGTCTATGATCGCCTTATGTTATTGTTTTAATATGTAACTAATACTCACGATACGGATTTTAATTTCCTTTCCCACGATATTTCGACCCAGTTTATGCATGGTGGTCACAGCGAAACAACCAGCATTCTGGGTCAAAATAAAGGTCACTTATTGTGAGTACCTGTTACATATTAAAATCACTGTGTTCTGGTATTAAGAATGTGTTTATATATGAGGTAATCTCACTTTGCCATCGCGGGTAGATATACTCGATCATACAAATGTCAATGCAATGTATAAATCTTGCAAGGTAGTTTTGAACTAATTCCCCCGAACCGACAGCTGTTGTTCTTCATACATATTTAGTTTAGATTATGATTAGTTTAATGACGTCAATAAAATCCTTTTTATGCACCCCCTTAATAGGGGTATCAAACGAAAGGGTTTCTGTAAAGAATATCAAAAACAAAATGATGTTTTTAAAATATTTTAAACACATTTTTATTATGAATTTATTGTTTGAAGTTGTCTGTAGACGTGCTGTGATAACAAAAAACTACCACTTATCACAAAAAAGTTAAAAGGCTACCTTACTAAAAATGTTTACATAAACACTAATAAATATATAAAAATATCTCTTTGTCTTTCATAGTTTATCGCTTAAGCTAGATATTGCAACACATCGGTTATACAGATAAAGGTAACATGCCGTTTTCTATAGAGAATTCCTTATTCATCCGGCGTAGTTTGAATAGTGTTTTGGATGCTTCAAAGAAACATTTTCGTGCAGGAAACGCCTGCGGCATTAAATATTCACAGCAATATGCCATGCGGCGTTCACAGATAAGTCATGCAAATACAAGATCTCGTGTTGTAAGCGTTGCTTCGATGCGATAGAATTTAAATTGTCAGGAAAAACGTTTTATCATCACTTGTTTTCAGATAAGTAAATAAGGAGCGTTACGTATGGAATTTTTATAGTAAACGCACGGATTGTTGTAAACAGCCAAAAGCGCGGAATATGGAAAACCGACAAAGGAAAAAAAGGATATTTGAATAATCGTCATATTCGCGTTTCGAGTTATTTTACGTATAATAGGAAGGAAACGGCTAAGTCATTCCCCTATTTCAATTGGTCATAGGTGCTCGTTGTTACCGTATGACTCAGTTGACACCCTTCGTATGTGTATTTTCCCACATAGATAATTAAACCACCGAAGCGTTTTATCGCTGCTATGAGTAAGCTGTCGGTAAGTGTGACGGTTATAGGAAGTGAATTGTGTAGGTAGCAGCTGATCTTGGAAATTAAGTATCTCCAGGCGTGGTCCGAAGTTGGATGGAATAGCTATAGAGCCTTTAAATGTTAATAATATTTCAAAATAAGAATCTAATTTATAACTTCTTCCATTCCGTTCTTCTTCCTTGTTCACAAGTGATTAAGCAAAAATATCAGAATTATGATTTTACTCTTGAACTATATTGTCGGGAAGATTTGAGTCCTGTACCGTATCAAAACTCGGTTCTATGATGGTCTTACCAAGATGTAAAGAGTTTATCGCCACTGAAAAAATAAAAAGCAAAATGTGAAAAGAATAACTTGTGAAAAAAAAACATAAAAAAAGTATTTTAGCTGAATATAGTACACGAGTAGTTTTGATTGAACAATAAACATCGATGAGTAGAATAACAGACTTTATTTTGTTTAAACAGGTCTACTTATGGGCTTTTCAAATAACATTTCCTTTTTGCATTACTGTAAATTCATTCAAATATCCTTTCCGGAGAAAGCTATACGTTCTAATACTGTTAACGTTAACTTATGTGCCAGCAAAAGGCCACTCTTAGGCGTATTAAAGGATTGTAAAAAGGTTTTCGGCTGAAAAAATATTGGATTCTCGAAGGCTATTCAAGTATCACTGAGAGGCTCTGCCGGCACTGGAGCGTTAACAAGACCCTTTTAAGCTAGTGTTTGTGTAGTCACATTGTTGTCGAATGTCAACAGAAAGATGGGACAACAACCAAATGTTACGCCACTAAGTGATTGGATGAAGGAGAACCTTCCATTACACGTGACGCCATTTGACATCGTTTTTGATACATAAACATAAACTAGTATTAGTGTTAGGGCGAAAATTATAGAAGTATTAGTGTTCTTTGAGTTGTAGAATTATTTGTTCGTTTGAAACAAATTTTTCTACGAAATATATTGAAACACAAACCTAATAACAGAATGTTGACTCAATTATTTTACTAATTTATATAATACATGAAATACATATTAAGAAATTAAAATTGAAGTAAACTTAAAACGAATATAAGTACTAAGCTTTATTATTCAAAAATATTTTATTGCAAATTTTATTTCTGATCTGATCTATTCAACGTTTTCAATTTGTTTGTTACAAAACAAACTAAATTCTTATAACAAGTGCTATAACGCGCAAGGTATATAAAAATATAAGTACTCGAAAGTGTCAAGATTTTAATCAAATCGTGGTTTTAAAAACAATAAAATAAAAGCAACTGATAAATCAGAGGTACTTGCGACAAATTTTGATGAAGAAATAATTTTAAAGCTTTACCTTTTCGAAAATGAGCATATGAATAAATGACCCATATCATTATGCTGCGAATTGTTCGTAAATCTTGTTACTTCGTGGCTTTGTTTAGGCAGCGAATACCCTTTCATAGCTTAGCCGTTCCCAAATCCGGGCTTTTCCATGCGAATTGAAATGGAATGTTCACATTTTCGTCTGTGTGCATCCGTAAAGGTTTTTCTAGAACTGGACCGCTTTGTAGGCAAGAGTATAAAATCGCCGGGTTTTAGAAATTGGGCAGTTTGAATATGCGGAGGAATGGATTTCTTCGTGATTGAATAATGTTCTTTGATCATTTTAATGTGCTTTGAGTAATGAGTTACTTCAATAAATTAGTAAGTATACGAGAAAAAACTTAACCGAGTTCTGCGAAGTGTTCTTTAAAGGTTTATTTTACTTCAAAATTTATTTAAATCAAGGTTTGTTTTTATTACAAGGAACATTATGAGCAACTCGAATTTCAGAATAATTATGATTTCTGCATACTTGGATTTTATAGTATCCATATAGTATCCAGATCAAGGAAGTACATCTTAATTTGCCATCCTTGTCGCAAATATTTAAGTTATCGCATTTACACCACCGAAATGAAAAGTGTGGAACGATCTCCTTTTGCGACATTTCGAAATAATAGAAAGTATGTTTAAAATAACGTACAATTAGAATAATTTGCTCTTAAAGCGAATAGGCAACAGTCATTTCTTCGGATGCCTCGACGTTCAGTGTTTCATTCGCAATAGGAGCCGATATTTTTAGAACTAATAAATATTTTCTTCTCTGCATGTGCTGACACTGCGAACGCATATTTTGCTAGAAGTATTCTAAGATCATACCTTAGAATCATAGTGACCTTCACGTCAGACCGTGGTAACAATTGAGTCACTCAGATCTTTATAAATACCTACGTGTCTGAGCATAGTCGTCTGTTAGATACGTAGGAAACCCACACCTAATTTGCAGAGTCTCGGAAAGATGGATGAAGTTAGTGTAAAATTATTATGATAATTCCTCACCAAAAACTTCCGAGTGAGTTTGCGCCATGAATATGCAAGGAGAAAGTTCATACGGTGCCAAGTTTTTATGAGCACTGTCAGATTGTGGTTGGAATTCGCTTTTGTTAGGCAATGTTTACGATGTAAAGTTTTCTATGCGGAGGTGTGATAGCGGTATACAGGCTTAAGTAAGGCAATAATGGTCAGGCGAACCGAAGTTTTATGCTATAAATCACTTGTTATGGCCTGGTTTACCTTAAAACTGCCATGTTTGGTGTCGTAAAGATATATTGGACTTAGTTTGTCATTAAGGAGACATACCTATCTGAGGCGTTCGAACTTAGTCCTCAGGGGTAGCAAAGCATGTGTAGCTAATCTCAGATAGGATTATAATACTATTTTGTTTTTATAGTCTGTAAGTAGCTAACGTCCACCTGATGGCATGTGGCTACTGCCGCCCATGAACATATGTAATAATTCCTAGGTAAGATCAAATTTCTCACCTATGGATAACCACACATGCGTTGCTACTTCTGAGGACTAAGATAAAATGCCTCGGAAAAGTATGTCTTCCTTACTACACCCTTCAGACTAGATCACAGCAGTTCTAACACCTTCATATTGATTTGTTGATTGATTGATTATTTGATTACAGGGGTTGATTACAGATGTCCACAGGCGGCAGTGACCACTTACCATCGGGTCTGCTTACTCGTTTGCGATTTGGTTGCTAGATATCTAGGTGTTTTTTTATAATATCAAAAAAAACATACAATATACATAAAATGCGCGTAAAAATTTACGTACAGGCAGTTTGCTACAACGCCCTATGTTGCCTAACTTTGTGTTTCAGTTGTTATCTATACCAACTACCAGAAAAGCCATTTTAATTGAATCAAGATTATGGTTTCTTGGAGTAAACGTGAATAAGAGCGAGTACCAAATGTTTATAGATTATGATAAGATAAAATAGAGAATCTTAATCTATCTATGAATCACACTTTCTACACTCATACCCCACACTAGGTTTTTCTCCTGTGTCGTGGGTGCCATGGTCACACAAAGACGAATACACAAACACCCAGACCCAGAACTGATATCTAAACTCATCATTCAGATTTCTATCTGGCCGGGGATCGAACTCGAGACCCACTGCGTGTCAGACCGGTATGGTGAGCGCTCCACCACGCGGGTCGTCCAAAAATCACAGACTGAATCAATGAGATTTATAAATCAAAGTAAATTTCGTCGGATTGTATCGTCCAAAATTATAAAAATTTATTAACTAGTCTTCTGTTAACATTAAGTAGCTAAATATAAATAAACAAAAGAAAATCTCATTACCAAAGAATATTTATAGAGCCTACAGAGCCTAAAGATACATTTGTCAAAAAGACTTTCTGAAACACGCTGACCCATTTCTTACATTTTCACGTCTTTTCATTTCGTCTGTTTGTTGAAAGCGGAACTTAAAAGCATCACTTGAAATAGCAAAGTGTAAGAAAAGCGCGATGTAAATTGTACTCTTTCCTAACATTCAGTATGCTTATATTATGTATACCTATTTGATTTCATGCGAGTATGCAGTCCATTTCCCGCTTACGACCAGATAAGTGGAAATTAGCGGTTCTTGATATCGCTTAACGATAATCCCAGATAAGATTTGAGCTTTGCTTGATGAGATTTGAGATTCGCTTCGATCCAAAATGTACTTTGTCTTTGTTTGTACTGTGTCTTTTACCAAACCCCCTAAACCAGCAACGCTAAACAAGAAAAGTCGTGACGGTGGTGTCGAACTACAAAGTGTTCTTCTTACTTCTCCTTAACTGATATGTTGTAATATCAAGTGGCTTCCAGAAGAAAAACATCTAAGTAAAACTTGATGCTTATGCATCGTGAATCCCCAGCGGTGTTCCTGACAGGCGGAGAGAAATGCGCTGGAAACTTTTGCACTCTGATCTATCGCGACTCTCTAGCGACATCGGAGTGTCTACTCTTTTACACCTGACACACACGGGG
>MOOZ01000017.1:626276-636741 GCA_002930495.1 Cecropterus lyciades | reverse complement strand
TGACACCATTTGCAGATGCATTGCCACTCTCAGGACAAAGATATGTCACTTCAGCCGTCAGTGAGCCGGTATTCACACCTTTCCACTGTAATGGAAAACTGCTTCATATCAGGTCCAGGTACCACTTCCAGGTCGGAGAACTAGTGTAGTTAGACTAAGGAGTACCACCGCCACACCTCTAGAAATAGGTGTAGCAGTTCTTGTGTTAAGTTCTAAGTCGTAGTCGTCTCGTGTGGTTGCCGGCTTATTTATATATGAGACGACCATCGTAGTCCTCGGGAGTGGCAACGCATGTGATCGACTTCAGATAGAACCCCTGTTCTATATGAAGTTGCTTACAGATGTCCATGGGTGGTAGTAATCGCTTACCATCAAAATCAGAAGTATGTGTAATTACCACCTTCCCAAGTCAAACTAGTTTTAACATCTTTTAAGAAATATTGCAAAGATAGTCTTTCAGTCTGTAATATACAATAATATTTCTATTATTTTCCATTTCTCTATTTCTTTATTTTCTTCTGTTATTTTCCTGTTACCAGTTCTATAATAATTCAAAAGCATATTTAAACCCATTCTAAATGTTAACTTAATCATTCGAGTGTACAGTCGTACTCAAAGCATACTCTGCTCGAAATATAAATTCTCTAACTAAGCTTTACAATACAAAATCAGAAGGAGAGAGAGAATTTACCGTAAATATTTTCAATATTTCAGTTTGTCTTTGTTGCATTCTGAAATTAAATAAATGATGATTATGATATTTTTTATTTAGAATTATATACTTTTTAAATAATTTTAGCAAACATGTAAATTCAAATTTTATTAAAATCCGCAATGGATTTGGAAAGTTTCATGAAAATTTAAGTCTACGGATATTGTCGTTTTATAACAATTTTTTATTTAACTGCGTCAGAACGAGGGTAAGGAAGACGAGGACAAACGTACATTACAGAAAAATCCTCTACAACTACGTTTGTCACTGCATGCAGTAACTTATAATAAGTTATAATTTTAATATTAATATACATATTTAATAATTGTGTACTACTTTTCTCTTTTAAGTTTAAGCAATCAGTTTGTTTTTGTATTTAGAATAATTTATTTAATTTCACATATTTATTAAATTAATATCATATTACTATGAAAAATGAAAGCTCCGTTTGCTGCTTTTTTATATATATAAAAGTTTCAACGTATTCTCGTCATCCGTGAAATAATTTCGCCAAAATTCATTTCGGAAGGTCTGGAATAATCCGGTTATCCAACCGTTACGTCTCATCTCTGTGAAGTATTCATAAAACTCATCACACAAATTACTTCGCCACTTGATCACATAAATTGATTTTCTTATTATAAAATTACATTAAATGGTTTTGAACGAGCCTACACGTTCGTACCGAGAAGGGAATAAGTAATTCATTTCAGGCAAATTTTCGCCTCATTTTAATAAAGCGTATTCTGAGGTAACTGTCTTATTAGTAATGCAAAACGAATAAAATCAAAATCCAAAAACGTCGTTGAATATTATCTATAAATGACAGCAATTTATATACCATTTATTTCATTTAAATAAGAAAAATATATGGATATGTTTTCTTACTACTGCTTTTTAGCATTTATACGGAAATGCTGAAAATCAATTTGTCGACGTAAAAATAGATTTAAGTTAACGTACTCTGGAGTGTGTCTTTTACTTTTACTTACTTTAAGAACTTTGAAGTGTATTTGATAAGATTATTCATAGACTAGACAAGACTCATGGATTCATCCGCACTTAAAAAATGTAACATCACTTTAAATTATAATAACTATTAGAACGATTATGAAATTAAGATACCGACTATAAATACATTATCAAACGTTTATATTAATTTCAGTAATTTTGGTTTGATGCTATTTCAAATATACAGATAAAAGTTCTAAAAATTATCAAAATTTTTCAGTCCATTTAACTACATTTTTTTACAAATATATGCGATATTAAGACGCGTTTTATTTTTATTATATGTCAGGATTTCGTTATGTTATTCACTTATATTCAAAGGACATTGTGTAAAATATTTATATTTTCCCAGTGGAGAGTGGAACAAGTCATTTAAATTTTCGTCCTCCTTACATACGATTTTATTGCCTACTTATTTGAAATCAATATTCGATTTAGTGAGAAAAGTACTTTGTAAGATGAGATGCTAAATTTATCAGAAGCTTACAACGTTACAGCTTAAGGAGTCCTTATGATGTTGAAGTGGGTCTCCCTTTTGTATAAGATTTTCGCAGATTGCCTGTAATAAGTCCTTGTATACATTAAAAGTTATTTTTCTTAAGCATTTCTCAGCTTTTGAATGATTATTCTTTCAAGAATTATTTACGAACGGAGCAAGTCATTGTTATCCACATTTTGGTACTAGAATGAAAATAATAAGCACGTTTACAACATTTATCGAATCAGAACCACGTCTGCATTGTATGAAAAGACCAGAGAAGGATTTTCCACAGAGCTTCAGAGCTTCATTACTGAAACTAAGTAGGTTCGTCTTGAATAGGTTAATGTTGTCAGGAATTCTACCTACGGCTGACTCGAATGCACCTCTTTTTATTTCCTAGTGCTGGGCATGATGTTTTCTTTAAAACTGGGGATAGGGGTTTGGAGCGAAATCCACCAGGCTGCCCCATTCCGTGTTTGTCGAGTAAAGTACGAGTAATTGGCCAACGATGGGTGACTGTTAGTGGCTAAATTTCATGCGCTTTCTTGTACTTTAAAAGGCAGGTTAAAGGTAGATTTAGAGTGGCCACTGCTACCCAAGGACATCTGTTTTCGACCCCAGATAGGATCAAAGCTTTGCCTAAGATAAGCCACAGATGCGTTGATACTCCTGAAACTAAGTTGGAACGCCTCGGATAGATATATTTACCACAACCTTCAGGCCAGAACACAGCAATGCATAACACTCATGCTATTAGGCAGAAATAGATGTGGCGGTGGTGCTTCCGGAGTCCAACCACAAAGATTTCTACCAACTTTAAATGATAATATTATTATTTATTTTAAAAGAAATCATTTTTTACTCATAACCAACTTACAAATGAATAAACAAAGCATAACCCTGTCTAGCAACGCAGCATCATTATTTTAATGGATTTATTTCAAGGCATTGTAATACGATCTCTACGTTGAGTTTCACGGTAAGGGGCCACAAAGCGCATTTCAAAAAGCTTTCGTTTCGTACACAAACTATAAAGTTGGAATATTGTGTTAAAAATGGAATACTTTTAGAATATTACTCTGTCGTCGTTATTTGTCATTGACACAATTTAAATAACTGTATACTTTACATTTAAATAATTGTATGACATACGTGGTGCAATAGATCGGTGTTCAGATAAGCACGTAATTTTTAGTATTAAATGATCAATAAAATTATTGGCTTTGGATATATTTTTTTGTGTTTTTTTTTTGTATCCTGTCATATTTGTTTGAGTTTTATTATCATACAATGAAATGTGTGAATGTAATAATCATTACATATATAGACATATCATATTTATCAACATATCATATTTATCAACATATATAGACTATGACAAAATAGTAAAGGACATTTAAGTCAATCACCGTCTCACTTTGACTTTTTCACTTGCACCTCACCTTTTCACTGGAAGTATCGCGATGAAACATACATATCACAAATTTTTATTTTAACATAAAATTAACGATATACATATCATCGTTTAGGGAATACTAAAATACGATACGTTTAGGGAATACTAAAAACCTTATGCACGGTGACCAAACATGCGGCGACCACTGAATATTAATATAAAGATGGTTGAACATTGAACATTGAACATTGGGCGAACTACTATTTTTATTTATTAAGTCACTAGTATTTAACTAGTCAACAACAAGTTGTTGACTTGTTTAATACTAGCGAGCTAGTGACATAAATATTTTTGTCCAATTTTATACCTCAAGGCGCATGCAAAGAAACTCATTAAGACTAATTAAGCTAATATTACGACCAATCTCATCTCATAACTGATTTATAGAAGACTTATGAGTCCTGATGGCCAAAAAAAAATTGAGTTTAACCTAACATACTGTATCCTACAAGATCACGCTAAACTTCCGTGAGGATTAATGCCATTTAATATTCCTGCGCCAAAGTACACTCCCAAAACTCCCGAATCCCATTTCACGACAAAAGGTACTCAAAAAGAAACTTTGCTATGCGATCTACGTGAAAATTTCCTAAGTATTAATACACTGTTACGGTAAGACGGCTAAAACTAGTTTGTAAATTGCTAAGAACTGAAACTAGTTAAAAATTTTACCGCAGCTTCAACACCGCGGTTAGCCCGATACATTTGAAGTTCTTAGTAAGCTCTCTATTTTCCTAGTTCTATCTATACGTACCCAAATTGAAATCTTATAGGTGCAATAAAGACTTAACTATTGCCTTCATTACTATTATTAACTATTTATCTGGTTGTTGGATACAAGGGCTTTCTCTTAAGATGAAGGAGTATATTCGTGAGAATTTTTAACCGACTTCATAAAATGAGCAGGTTTTATATTTGGTTCTTTGTATTTTTTTGTACGTTCACCGATTTCTTTGCGATGTCTCAACAGTTTGAAATTATTCAAACGTCACTTTATATGACTTTTTTCAGAGGGGGCCTAATTTTCCAAAAAAAATAATTAAAATGATTTCTTATTATCTTGAATAATCCAATATTTCTCGACAGATCTGGACGTTTTTTTTTCAGCATTAAAGCATTCTCGAGGGTAAGAAATCTGTGTCTCGCTACAAATCAATCAAAAACCAACTTTTTCATCCAATTAAGCTTTCAAATAATTACTCAATTGTATATTGTTTGATGGATCTCTTAATTATTCAAATTGAATTGTTAGAACAGAATTCAATTTTAGATAGTTTCACAAAACAATGCGCTTTTATTGTATACTTTTTCAACGAGCTAAAGGTCAAGTGTCTCAACCCAATACATTCGTAGCAGACAGCAGAACGCTGCTTCTAGAATTGAATTTGAAATGCAGTTTCATATTTCCATCCACATTCTTTCAAATCTCATACCTTTATTTCCAGTTTCATTATTTTATACGAAGGAGCTGCAATGGTATATTTTTAAATTGGAAATAAGAATTTTTATTCTCCGGGGAAATTTTGATTAAGGAACACGTCAAACACACTCGTATTCGTTTTTTGTTCCAAGAGCTCTGTGTAACCGTGAAAGGTTACATAAAAATCATGTAGTCTTTCTTTTTACCTTACTGAGTTACAAGGAGGGTAATGTTTTTCAAGCCTTTGTACATATGAATGTATGTATATCAACTTATTTGCCACACTGTACAACCCAGTTTGGCGGTTTTTTTTAATATATGCGATGTCATTGAATTGGTTTCGTTTACTATTAATTTGTTTACTATTAATAATATTCAAATATGGAGTCATTGAATAGAAATTTATCATAACAAAGTGTATATCAATTGATTATGAATGATATCAAAAGCTTTTCAGTTAGTTAATTTACTTTTAATGGTCGGATTCTTGTTTTTAAAATAATTTATATAGGTATCTTAAGTATAATAAAGGAAATTAGTTCGTTTAAAACTTTACATACTTAGTAAATTTTTGGTCGAATCAGGTTTCCTTATGCTTTGCCATTTTTTTGTTGCCTATTTAATTAATGTATTTTACGTATGTGTAATGTTGTATGTTAATTTAACTATCGTATAAGGCGATCTGATTTTATAAATTTTAACGAAGAACTTAGCTAAATCTGCCTTGAAATAGGTCTCAGTGTGTTTTAAAGCTGGTTATAGATCACTTACATTTACCTAATCTGCAACTGACAACTTCTCTTAACTACCTTAAAAATAATCAAATACCACACGATATACTCGCAGATTTTCCTCAAAAAATGAACGAAAGCGTATGTAAATACTTTTTTTCAAGATTTTCATGGCGTATAAGAAGTAACTTCTAATCAGCGTCTATACTTTTTAACTGTATCAATTGTACGTCTGTGTGTACGTGCGTGGGTGTGTTATTTGTCTATACTACGCCAACTGTAGAATTTTATTTATTAAATCATTTACGAAATACATGTTTTTTTTTTTGTCAGAAAAATATTATAAAATATTTATTCGAAAGGCTTTATCAATATTTTTTGGCTTAAACTTCCGATATAAACATTTAAATACAATATGTACATAAAATGGCACGAATTTGACTCCGTAAATTCCATTTATTACTGAAATCTGTGCGTTGCAGTCGCAAACATAATAGTCAAAAACCTCGTTACAATATTTTTGGATCGGATGTAAAGGTCCAGTGATATCGCGAAACCAATCCCATTTTTATTTTGTGCAGGATTTTTTTTGCAGAATTCATTTTACTTGTCGTAAATTGTGAAAGCAATTCAATTTTTCCGAAATATATCTAAAGGTTATAGATTGCAATCTCACGTCTATCTTTGATCTTAATTTAAGATTTTAACCACGATAAAGGAAAGGATAACACGATAATTTTAATTTTTTAACCCTCAAAAACCTTTGTACAAATTCCAATATTATTTTTTTAACCGTTTCATAACATCATTTTACTAAAATACATATTGAAAATAAATATTTGATTTTATTTATTTTTACTTTTGTTCTAATTGTTTTATTTTATTTATTTATTTTATCTTATTATTTTTATTGTATGGTGTATTGTTATTCTAGTCCATTGTAGTTAACCATAAATAAATATCGAAGTCATTAGCAAAAAAGAAAAAGTCTAAACGAAACTTCAAGCTAGACCATCTTTTCTATTTAAACATCGTCCGGGTAACATGGCGGTCCGGGACAATAAAAATAAATAAGTCCGGGACAGGCCTCGGGTACCCGACATCTTTACTTGGCAATTTCAGGCGACGTAAGAATCAGGGACACGTGAAATCAGAATTTAATCTGCTTTTTGTATGGGAGCCGACGGGCTGATTTACCGACTTAATCGATTCTTCGCAAAATGTAATAGTATTCAGTAGGTAAAGCCTTGCAATATATTGGCCTCGCTTAAGTCGAAGAGTAGGTGATTTGATATATATTTTATGTATAAAAAAGTCCTTCAGCGTCTGTAATCACTGCGGCCGCAGTGCTTACAGTCGTTAAGAGTTAACTAACATCCTTAGACATTTCGTATCAGCTCCATAAAGGCACGTTGCTAGTCCTAAAATAAGATAGTCGCATCATTTATTATGTATGTTGGCATCCAAAGACAAGAAATGATTTACATTAGAAATAGGCATCACGGTCTTTCTTTCCGGTCTGTTACCTTCTCGGTCGATATGAACGTTATTAATTTATTTTTTACCTAATGAATGGTGTGTCTGGTTAATTTGACTTATAGTGCTCAAATAATTCGTATAATTGTATATATGTACATCAATATTATGACTATAATAGTATGGGATGACAGCATAATAGTATGGGATTTGGTATCTCAGGTCTTCTTTAGCGATAAACAATTTGAACCCTAAGTATGCACCTCTGTTGGAATTTATGTGCGCTTTAGAATTTAATTATCACGTGCTTAAAAGGCGAAGAAAATCGTTATGAGAAAACCTGCTTTCTATAAAACTTGTATAGAAATCTCAAAACTGTGCAAAGTCTAATTAAAACGTTTTGAAGTACTGGATTATGGTTTTAAACCTTCTCTTTCTGAATGGAGACTCGTAACCAGCAGTGTAATAATAATGGGTTGATGATGTTGTTGTGGCATTTGTCCTATTTCATATGATTCCTTAAATTACCGGCGTGGCGGAGCGGTCACCATACCTGTCTGACACGGCGTGCGTTCCGGGTTCGATCCCCGTCTAGACAGACATCTGAATTTAGACTTGTGTACTTCGTCTGGGTGTTTGTGTATTTGTCTTTGTGTGTGTATCCGTGGCACGCACGAAACAGGAGAAAATCCTAGTGAGGAGCTATGAGTGTAGGAAGACATATATGGTACCATATATTATATCGTTGATTAATTTCTATTCCACTATATTATAATATATTACTGCTTTCATCTCTACATCGACGGCAGCTGTGTGACCATATATATCAGCCATAATTTACTACAAGCGAATCCCCTCGTGAGCGACTAACCGCAAGCATGTCGTGTATGCATAGTTAGTATTGTGGTATAAATGGGGGTCTTGTACTATGGTACTCAAGGACCTATTGTAGACAGCTCATAAATAATGCACGCACTTAATTTACCCATACAATAGCGACTAATTCTTGATGACTGCTTAGAGGTACGATATGCGTATATTGGCTGTTACTATGTGGTTATCGTAGTGGTGGAATATATATATTGTACAGTCATCAATTATAATCGTTTATATTTTATTTTTTATTTATATAATTGCAAATATTTTTTATCTACTACAAAACTTTTATATGTTCTTTTGTCTGTGCTATATTTCAAGTTATTTGAAAAAACACACATTCGAAGTGAAGAGAGTGAGATTTCATTCATTAAGCTGCATAAAATCGATAACGCAATTTTTTAAATACACATGTACCTTTTTATTTAACTATTAAAACAGTTTAATTGTTAACTATAATGTATTTGTAACACTTGTTACGAATAAATATAACATATCTTTAGGCACTCGTCTATATTCACTTTAACTATGCCAAATGTCACGCACAAGCCTTATTTGTAAAAAGGGATCAGAAGTTTTCACTTCACGTATTAATTTGTAGGTAGCGGCGTTACTACCGATCACAGACTACGACAGTATATCTGACAGCTAAAAGTTATTTCAGTTAATGAAAAACTTTGTCGTAAACCTTGTAAATAGGATTAACATTGATGTAATTAATAGCAAGTTATGAAGGGTTTTGATTCGAATCCAGATGTACTACCGCCACCTATATTTATACCTAATAACAGCAGTGTTAAACGCTACTATGTTTTGATTTAAGAGTGTGGCATATAAGACAAACTCGACCGACGTGACCTAACTTAAATCTCAGGAGTAGCAACGAAGCTGTGACCAACCTCAGATAAAACTCTAATGTTATCTGGGATTCATTACCGTTGTTTGTAGTTACCGTAGTTAGTTACATTACCGATGATAGTGGCCACTTACCATCAGAATTATATATTTACTTATGTGGAACATATATATTGAGCTTAACATTAATTTCGATTAATTTAAATGAGAATGCCTGATGTCAAGTAATTAAAACTGACCATATAAATGATACACAGAAATCTTACCTCAGGTCATTGATTCGTTTCTGTCTCTGAGGTATAAGTTGAACGCCTTATATTTCTTCTTTAGCAAATATACAAAATTTCCATATTTCATACATTTCTGTAATATTTACTCATTTGCACTCGTTTTACTTGTCAAACAAGTCAAGATTAGCCTTGCATGTCGCATAAAGTACGATTTTATCGCGTTTATTCCGCAACTGGTGTATTTGGTGGGCGATTTAGGTGTGAAGGGGATTAAAGTTCATTTGCACAGTTAGAGGTTGACACCTGCACATATTTTGAAGATCTCTTAACAAATGCCATACATCAATATTCCAATGAAACTCAAAATCAAATATCTGTATGTTATGATATTTTTTACTTTGACAGTACCATCGTCCATCTTTTTGAACTTTAAATCACAGATGTGATTTCGTTTGGTGTTTACCTCAGATCTTTTTGTCACATAATACCAATTTATTACGGTTTATTTCTTCTAAAAGTGAAGTAGCAAACGAGCATGCAGTCCATCTGCTCGTATGTGGTCACTGCTGTCAATTTACCTCTGCAATCAACTATAGATTAACTTTGAGTCCACGTAGGACTCAAAGTTAATCTATAGTTGATTGCAGGCCGGATTGAACCTGAGGCCGATTACAAATTATCGAACGTTGTTACCCCTGAGGACTAAGTTATCACGCCCCGGAAAAGTATGACCCCTTCGCTATACCCTTTAAAACAGAATACTGCAGTGCTTACCACTGGTCTTAAAAGACAGAAATAAGTACGGCGTTGTTGTCTCTGTCGAACCCTTTGTTGATTCGGCTCACAAACCACCTCAAACATTTAACTTCTATTACAAAAGCTTTTTTAAAAAACTAAGGGAATTCCCTTATGTTTTTTATGACAAAAACTCAAGTATCGAAGTGCTTAGAAACAAAAATTTAGATTGTATAAATCGTATTATATTGTCTAAATCGCGTTTTCTTTTTTTTTATAGTATGGAAGTAGCAAACGAGCATGCAGCCCACCTGATGGTAAGTGTAATCAACCCTAGGTAAGATCAAAATCTCAACTAAGGATAGCCACAGATGCGTTGCTACCCCAGAGGACTAAGATGGAATGCCTCGGAAAAGTATGTCTCCCTTACCTACCCTTCAGACCAGAACACAACAGCGCATAACACTGCTGTTATTAGGCAG
>MOOZ01000017.1:579849-595396 GCA_002930495.1 Cecropterus lyciades | reverse complement strand
GGTCTTTCGTAGCACCTATGTTTGACTTCGATTTTTTTTTTTACAGGCATTTTATTTTATTTTGTTTTGGATGTTCTGGACGATTACTATATATTATATACTATATGATATATATATATATTCACGTGATGTAAAGGCAAAGAAAACTATGTGAAAAAACCATTTTCATTCTTGACATAGACTTAGCTCCCCTTAAACTATATTGTTTATAACTCTCGCCGAGTTTAATACTCTCCTACATGTACACATCTGAAATACACGCACGTACACCTGTAACTAACCCTTCAGTCAACAACGAACGAGCCATGTTTCTTACAAATAGAGCGGTATATGGACCAAAGGTGTCAACTATTAAATACAGCTTAAAACATGCAGCAACATCAACAAACAATTTTTGGCTTTGTTACTGTGGCATATAGCCTAAAATTGTGTACACAGGATGGTCGTCTCTGGAGCTCGCAGCACGGCTAGCCGAAACCATCGTATTTAATATAATGCTGACAGAAGTGCTTTGACATATAAAACATACGGCAGAACCGTTACAAATTCATAACTAGAATGGTAACGATAAAGAACTACACAAACTAAACATTTCATAACTCAGCCTAATCTTAAACCTGGAAATAAGATCGATTTTATAGTTTTTAACATAATTTAATGATAAAATAACTTCACAATAACATAACATGGGTACATAGTACATTCAACATGGGTACTTAGTACTTTTTTTATTTCTACACCAAAATTCCAAAAAATATTTGACGCAAAGATAGACTACGCTTCAGGTTTACATTAATCTACGATGTGTACCCTACACATTCTGCGGAGAAATCAAAACATCGCATAGGTAACAATTGTACTCATGGACAAAGATAGAAATACTTACTGCAACAATATTTTTTCTGCTTCTCTACAACAAACCTATTTACGATTCGCAAGAAGCTCACTCTGATTAAACTCGTAAATTTAGATGATTTAACACATGCAATATAACACTGAAAATATCATTACTAAAATCCGATCGCTAACTACGTAACTACAATGTTACCTAAAGTAAGCAGCATTTGAACCAAACTGAAGTACTGTAAAAAATTAATTTTCTGCATATCTATGACCAAACTTTGCAGTACGGTAGCAACGCCGACTCTGATTAAACTCATAAATCGGCCGCCAGATGGCGCGCGCCGCGCTGTAAATCTGCAACCAATACGACATTTGTCTCTATTCCCATGCGATCGATTATGTCTCGTTATTTCTATAACGGAATCAATTTGTAATTACGCATGTCGGTTATCATTCGAGGTTCGAAGTAAAATACCGCGTAACTTTTTGTTGCGTGGAATATATTTTAAGTTGACAATGTTTTTTTGACATGATACTACACACTAGCACAAGAAGACTTAACAAGACACAACACTGCACAACATGACACGAAATACGTACACAAAATAGCCGAACGAAGGCAGCCATTTCTTTAGTTTTGATCGACACCAACAGTACACGACACGATAAACGTCGACACGAAAAACTATGTCGATCATTACAGAACAGCGCCTAATGCCTTATATAATCGTCTTTACCGTCAGTCGATATAAATAAGAGTAACGGAGTTAAGTATACTTTTAACCACCTTGAAAAAATAACTGTAAACAGGAATGTGATATTAAGGGTTGGAGCCAGTAGGTATACATAATGGTATAGGTTTACTCGCGATGTATTTTTTAGTATCGTTAAAATGGAAATTCAATAAGATGACTTACTTCAAACATATTGATTTACTTTGCCCCAATGTAAATTATTCACATGCATTATTATACGTGATTCGTTTAAAAGTAACTATATATGTTGCTAGTTTGTCAAACAAATTGTCCAATGCCACTACAGCCCTGAGAACTGAGTTGTCAAAATAGTTGGTAACGAGTTGAAGCGTGGTCAGCAAAGTGCAATTTGGAAGTGTTTGGATGGAATTGTTCACTGTTGCTAACAACTGTTTGGTTTACTTTCAACGATGTGTTACATTTGTTTTATTTGTCTTTATAAAATTGTTTCAGAGAGTAATTATTGTTGGTTTTAATTTTGTAGAGAGTGAAATTCGAATTACAAATTTAATTGAATGAATGAACATGTTGGAACGTCTCATAATTTTTTCTGCGAGTTTACATGAATAGTTTTTTCATAAAATAGGAATGTTTATAGTTAAACATAGGTACGTTTAAAGGATGCGGTAATCTAAAGGATCAAACATAAATGTAAAATATAAACGTAAAGTTTGCGTAATTCAGTCTCAAAAAAATATATATGAAACAAACTTATTAAGTATCATTGTGTGTCTCGTGAAGTAAGGCAAGAGGACTTACACGACGTATTACAACTTAGTCCTTATCGGCGGTTACTAAATGACCAAATAGGAACACAAACCTTTATGAATTTCATTTCAGATATTAATGTGCGACTGTAGTCACTGACCATCAGGTGACCTATAAGCTCAGTTGCTTTAAATACAAAAAAACTATATATATCTTATCTTAAATCTGCAACGCTGAATCTATGAAGTATATGTTATTTAAGCCTAAGAATGAGTAAGTATTTACAACAAGTTACCAACTAGTTGGTAAATACTTACTCATTATTACATTACATTAAGTTACGTACTAAAACGGAATGTCCGGTTTTAAAACCAGCATTCCATTGAGAATTCCGTAGAGTGCAGGTGCTTTGGAGTGCTAGTACAAAGGCTGCATTTTAATGCAAATCTCATTGAAATGCCCCGCTATTGTTGTCACTTCCAGGCGCTAAGAAAAACATGCAATTTACACGATTTAATACTTTTCACACACGGATAAAATATCGTATCACTTTATCATATTTAACCCTGATGTAAGTTTTCGACCACTAGCATTAAATAGACATAATGTGGTTGACATAAATATACACAAAGATAGAACTCATTGTAGTTTGACTCCACCGCCACACCTATTTTCGCCTAATAACTGCAGTGTATGCCATCTGTGTTCTGGTTTGCAACGTGTGGTAAGGGAGATATACTTATCAAAGGCGTTCCAACATAATCCTCAGGGATAACCACGCATTTGTGGTTAACCTCAGGTAAGACTTTGATCTTATCTAGGGTTGATTATTATAGATGTCGATGGGCAATTGAGGCCACTTAACATCAGGTGGACTGAATGGTCGTTTGGTACTTCCATATTAAAAAAAAAAAACACAATAATGTAATTTGTTTATATAAACAGATTTAAAGTTGAAATCTGCCTGGCACGGGAATTAAAGACGTAATATCTTCATTCTAGAACAATATTTGTGTTTTAATGACCACTGCTTTGTAGGAGTTATTTGAATCTTTATGTGTTTAACGAGGAAATAGTGATATTATGCCATTGTTAGAAACAAAAAAAAAATAGTTATATACGAGTAACTGTTTACCTGTATGTAATTATGAACTTACTTAGCCAACGTTGAACTTTTGTGAAATACTCGTAGTTTAAATATTTTCTGAAAAGTGTCCATCTTGTATGTAGTACAAATTAAACACATTATTTCACTTAAAACAATCTAACTTATATAAAAATATACCCGAGACAAGACACGAGACAAGTCGAATATCAACACTACAATATGTATCCGGCTTCAAAATCTGTAGGTATTTCATTGATAAATTCCTTTTGAACATACGCTTTCGATCCAGTTCAAACGCTGCACCATTTTCTGCGCAATATAATGCAAATCTCATTGAAATGCTCCACTATTGTTGACTCTCAGGCACCAAGGAAAACTCACAATTCGTATATGTTCATTCTATTCACGTTGCCACGTGCCATAACATTTTTCATATTATTCCCAGCCATATATGGAGAAAATGCAGGACGAATAGATTCCGCTTTTATTAAAAGTTAACAGAATTACATATTACATATACACTACTCATAAATAAAACGATCGAAACAAAACAATATAAAATATAACTTAAATATAATGCATTTTATAAACAATTTTCACGCAATAACCAATTCACGAATTCATAAAGAATAGCTGACATTAAACAATATTTTTAATACGCCTAACATTCAGTTTTAATAATTTCTCTAAAAATATTCTTGAACTAAAATTCATCATAAGTATTCTCACAAAAGCTATAATATTTTATTTGCATTCTAATGCAAATCTCATTGAAATGCTCTGCTATTGTTGTCACATCCAGACGCTGAGAAAAACTCACTTTTCGTATGAATGAGCGCCTTATCCAGTCAGCAAAATTTCATAGATATTATTTGAAGAATATAAAGAACATTATTGTGATTGTGTGAAATACAATATTTGGTCCTTAAACGAGTTATAACTAGTTATAAATCTTCTGCATGATAATAAATGACTTTATAGCTATCGTTATTGTATAGAAACTTAAAAAAACTGACAAAAAGTTTTAATAGTTAATGTTCGGATCACTTCTACAGGTGCAACATAATATCCCCTCCCCTACAAAACGTTTTAAATATAAAAATATATTTTCCATGCCATAACAAGGTGGTTTACCAAATAGTAGTTCGACCGGGGAGGTACCACCCTATTTCTAGCGTGAAGTAGTTCTTGCGTTTTGGTGGAAGTAGTTAGGAAGCTGCACACGTGGCAGACGTTATTAATAGCCATTATTACACTAAGGAATATTAAAGACCTCGTCTGCCACCATAGCAGCACTGCGTAGTCAATTGACAGTGTTTTTGAAAATGTTAAAAAAAGGTGTACTATATTATGCGCATATGTCTGCCTCTTCGACTGATGTTTGGATTTCTCGTGAAAATCAAATAAATGGGCGTGGTTGACGTTCCGGCTTCTGATATTCCAGAGGCAGGTCATTTGTTTTTTTTCAACTGGATGGATGCATGGCGCATGTGAGAATTTGGTCAGTTTATTTACCGATCTGCCTCTGGCAATGTCCAATTTCCTTTGACTGCGTGAATTTTAAACAGTTGTACAGCTGAAAATCAGTGAGCAAAGTATCTGCCAAATGATTTTTCGTATCCGGGGATTTATAATGAACTGAATGGGCGTAATGAGAACCGTGTGCAATAGACTTAGTACAGCTTTTTTTTTACATTTTTACAACTCCGTCCTCCGATAATGCGGATCCCTGAATGTCTGCCTCTTGATTTTCTTCATTTCCAAGATACCATTATTTATTGTTACCATGACTCGCAGAGGCAATGATTTAATACCAACATTTTTTAAGCAACTTCAATCCGCTGTGATGCAAAAACGCAGCAGCATAGGACCTTAATTGACTGGACCAAATCAATTTGTACTGATCTAAACTGCTATCTACTTCGATGTGAAACTTGTGCAAATTATTTACTGCAATGCTCGTCAGCTCCAAAGGGTGGTTCCGGCGCACTCATATATAAGTTGACCATCTTCGTTCTCGAGGGTAACAACGCATCTGTGATCGACTTCAGATAGAACCCCTGTTCTATATGAAGTTGTTTAAAGATATCCATGGGTGGCAGTAACCACTTACTGTGTGTGTAAATATACTGTAAACATCAATCATCATTGTATGTACAATCAAGTTAACTTTTCAATACGCCTATATTTATAATTTTATTAAAATCATAGTTTCATAGTTAACACTAATCAATCATAAATACGTTTAATGCAGTCAATCCTCAGCCTAACAAAGTATGAAAGGAAGTTAATTTATTAATTTAACTATACAGCTACAAAAACTTAGATAGTTACTTATCTCACCGCAGAAGCAGAATGAAAACAACAAGTTGCAAAAATCACTAGCTACAAACACTTCGATAGTTATTTTAGTTTCGTGTATAACATGTATAACAGTTGGGGAAAATATCTAATGAAAATAACTAGTTACATAAAAAACTAGTTATGAAACAGGTTACGCCCACCAAGTAACTAGTTTCGTCACGTTTCTTGAAAATGACGTAACGACCCACGTCTAGAGGACGACATACTTATCCGAGGCGTTCTAACTTAGTCTTCAGCAACGCAATCAACCTTAGAGGGGTTTTCGGGGGTTTTGTTAATTATTGTCCGTTTATTATTATGAAAAAACGAACGAACAAATTTATTTCTATGTTCAATAGTAAACCACTTAAATTAACCCTAAATAAGATGGAAGTCCTAAATGAAGTCAACATAAATGCATTGATAGTACTGTGAACTAAATTTAAATTCCTCGTTTAAATGTCTTTACCCTACCCTTAAAACCAGAAAATAGGTGGTTCTACCACGTGGTAAAGTACACCGATTTCTGGCCTGAAGCAGTTCTTGCGTTTCCGTGGAAGGGTGTGGTTGTCGCCTCACTTTTATATGAGGCGACAATCTTAATCTCCGCGGAGTAGCAACACATCTGTGATGGACTTCAAATAAAACACAGATATCTATGGGCGGCAGTGGCCACTTACGATGAGGTAGACTATTACCGCAAGCCATACCACAAAGTTTTACCACTTTATTCCCATACTAATATCTCTAGCTTAATTTTAATGCTAATATTCTACAACGTCATTAAGTGATACCAAATCTCTTCATTACAGACACATGTACAATGGAGGAGCTTCTGAAAGTTTGTCAGTTAGCTGTTTGTCTTAAGTTGTGTAAGTTTCTCGGACAAAGCGGTGCGCTAGTCGGCGGAAGTTCTGAGCTCAGCTTACCAGCAATTACGTGCTACGTCACGTTGCCTAAAATATATGCACTAGGGCTCATGATGTAAATTTCTAATGGAGCATGAAGTAAATTTAATTATAAATTCATTAAGATCAACATGAAATATTCAGTGAAGGAAATTGTAAAGTAACTCAAACCAGAATATAAGGTAACATAACAGGTTTTTATTTTTTCTTATATTGGACCAATTACAACGTTTTTGACTTGATTTACGATATTTATGTCTATAAAATGTTAGGGTCATTGTGTTGGCGGATGCTGATGCATGTGATGATGATGATGTCTGATGACCTCCTATGTAGATAGATCAATAGTAAGTTTTAATACTAGTAAAAAATGTGGTAGAACCACGGCTATATATGTGTATAAAAATAACCCGCTCCCCTGGATCAGCCAGTAAATACAGACGTGAGCGACAGAGACCACTTACAATCAGGTTGAGTGCACACTCAATTACTAATTCAGTCTAATAACAAAAACCGGCCAAGTGCGAGTCGGACTCATCGACGAAGGGTTTCGTAGCATTATCATTAATAAAGTTAATATCATAATAAATAAAGTTGAACAGTTTTCCAACTACCAACATAAGTATGTTTTTTATAGTGTTTGCATGAATTACAAAGAAAAGATATAGCGCTATCTCAAAAACTATCAATCGTATCTTGTTCGAACTAATTTTCTTTTAAAGTTTTCTTTGATATCTACAACATATGTTTTATCCAGATTTTTCACTTTCTTAGTTTAAAAATTAGAGGGGGGGGACATTTTACCGTTTTGAAAGAGCTTATCTCAAACAATCGACATTGAGAAAAAATGGTTTAAGAAAACTCAATGTCATTTTTTAAGACCTTTCTATAGATACCCCACACATGTAGGTGAGATTTTTAGGTAGGAAGCTCCCCCTCCCACCTTAATTTAATATAGTTTTTATTATTGCACATAATTCGAAAAGCGGTCAACAGAATACACTTACCTACCAAGTTTAAACTCTGTAGCCTTAATAGTTTCCGAATAAAGCGGCTGTATCATACAGACAGACAGATATTTTAGCCATTTGGCGACGGAACCCTAAAAAATATCACTACGAATAAACATAGGTACCAGCTATATTATTTCAAACATACCTTAGCTCTACTTTATTTTTAGCAACTCAGACTTATAATCTAGTGTGACATTTTAATTTCTAAACAATGACTGGCGTAGTCAACTGAATTCAAACGTCAATTTGGCTACATAAAAGGTACTCTGTGATGTCAGTGCAATTCAGCACAATGCATTGACGTGTATCTCCATTTTGCATAGATTAAAATCAATAGGTACCCTCTGGGACTGAAAATTTGCTGCATTGTTTATCAATATGTGCATCAAATGGTGACCGTATAAATTTAGTCCATAAAATTATTAATACGATCACGATTCGGATTCAGTAATCATATTATGTTTTATTATAGGGTCTTATACCACTATTATACATATATGCAGGCAAGATTTGACGACAAAATTATAATGAATAGTAAAGTATTTATTTTTAAATAAAATTAATTCCTCAACAAAGTAGTATTCACCCAACTGCGTCAGAAGAAGGTCAGAAGTAATGTTTTTCGAGCGTATGCATGTTGGTGTATGTTTGTTTGTATTTATGTCTGGAAGGAAGAAAGAAAATATCTGGAAGTAATCGCTATTTAGCGATAAGACCGCGTTTTGTATTTTTTAAATTGTAAATTTTGTTGTATAGTATCCTCTTTTCTGAACGGTGAAATATACGCAAAAATCATGTAATACGAAATTGTTTCCCTTAAAAAGTTATAAAAATAAGTCCGCGACAGGATATATCTAGCCTTTAAGGTTGACTTACTATAATATTTTTTATGGTATTAAAATTGGTTCTATAATAATACATTATTTGCACTTAAGGTTGCCTCACTATAATCTTTTCATGGTATTCAAATTAGTAATAACTATTAGGTATTATAATTCATTATTAATTAATTATAATTCAAACTAGTAAAACTATAACAATACGTTATTTGCAAAGGTGAACAAAATTGCCCTTGACAGCATTCGATTTCAATGGACATGTAAGGAGTTATCACAGTTTTCATATCACGCGCGCGTTAATGCGTGCTTGGCGTCTGTATCGATAGCTTCGAGCAGCACTAAATCTAGAGACTAGATGCTCACTACCTAGCTAAGATAAAATAGGGATATTACATAATCGTCATGTTTACAGGCTTAGGCTGTTAGTCAATCGTATGAAGGGTCTGACTTAGTTAAGCGGTAGCCCTCCAACGCGACGCTGTAGCTAAATTTTAACGAGGAAATGTAATATTTCTATAAATAAAATATAGATTTAACTCGCTCGAATTTGATGGCTCATCTATCGACAGTATTTTTTACTTTTTAAATGTTTGCTCAATTAATACTCCAGACCAGATTTTACTACATTTACTTTTAGTGATCAGCGTGATGTTCTTAAAATCGTTTTTTAATAGATTATTCTCTAATAAGCGCAGGTGAAACAGCATGCCACAGCTACTTAAATATATAATCATTATGAACAAAAATTTCATTTTAAGCAGTCGGGTTTTTGTTTTAATGTTTTTACGATGTTACTAGTTTATTATAGCTTACAACCAATGTCAAACGTCAAGAGCAAAAGAAACGACTACTGTATTCTTTTAAAAAACTTATATTGTCAATCAGCATTTATATAAATGTTACTTATTACTAAATATAGTTTCGTAATCAAAAAAGCATTAAATAATTTATTTATTTTCTAACATTATGAAAGATCTTATAAGAACTTAAAGCATTTTAAATCTCTTTTAGTAATATTTAATGGCTTATGTTTCTATTCCTGACCTATACCCAGCAGAACGACAACAAAAAGTCAGTCATGTTTATAACCAGTTATTCTAATTTCTACAAAAATAAATTAATAATAAAAACATGTTTAAGTAAAAATAAAATAAAAGCTTTTTACAAAAAACAAATAGTCATGGGAACATTTTAATTTTCACAAGCACGAATATAAATAGAAAAGTCTCTGAAATGTGTTTATAACACTTTAATAGCTCCGAGCGAAAAGAAATGAAACATGCTTTAACAACATGTTATTACGCGAGCAGAAACAAGATTTTATTTTCTACTATCTTTTACGTATCTTTTGTTTTTATTCCTAGGATTGGAACCCACAATTTATTCACTAAGATATCACTGTTTAATCCACACACACACACACACATACCTATTGGTACCCTACAATGCCGCATATTAAAAGACAAATCACATGTTTCCAAGAACTAAATAAATAGTGGATCCCACCTAAAAACCAAAATATAACGCGCTTCTTTAAATTTTTCAATTTTAATATATCCAGTGTCATTTGCGCTACTAAGACGAATCTAAATACACCTTATAGTAATATGGCGTCAATTATTACAAGCTTTTATTTATGTCTGAACTACAAAACAAGAATAAAAACAATAAAATTAAAGCCTCACTACAAGTATGAGCCCCTCAAACAGATTATTTCTCCAACATCTTTATGTTAAAACCAAATCATTAACGCCACAACTCACGTCATACATACGTGTTTATAAAACAAGAATACATACATATACTAATACATAACCATAAGTCGCAGTTCGGTAATAGGTAATAAAATTACATATGCAATAAAAGTCTAAAGTATGAAAAAAGAAGATCCTACTCCAAGTTCTATTAGCGTAGGTTAATACGTTAAAAATATTTTTACATAATAGATTGATGAAATGGAGTTTCTTTAGAAGCTTATTCACAAATAAATAACCTGGCGGAGGTTTTTGATGTTTAAAAAGAGTCTAAGAAAAATAAACTTAAAAAATATGTTTTGATTTACTTTAATAAGTAGCGTCATAAAATATTTCATACCGTGCATTATAAATTCTCTGCGCATTTGAGGTTTACGAAATGAAGACGTTTGATACCAATAAGATGGCTATACGGGTTCATGAACTCGAAACCCAGACAGGGTAGCTTACCTGTTTACTAAGTACCTATTCTCGTATTTCAGTTTGTCTAGAAATAGCATGTTTCTAAGATTAATTTTTAATTAAGTAGTTGTTGAATATGTATGAAAAATACGAACTTGCGATATTAAATATGTGAACAATTTCTCACGATATAGTTTCTAATTAAAATTAAGAGATAGCAAGAAATCGGTTTGAAAAGTGTTTTCGGTATTCAGTCGACATGAATACCGAATTCGACATGAATACCGAATGGGCATACTATTAGAGATGAGAAGTATACTAGATTTACAGTTTATAGTATTCTTCTATTTCTGAATTTTGATTCTTATGTGATCTCCATATGTTCATACTAAATATTTATTTTTCTTTGCAGGTATAAAAGCATACCAATATGAACTAAGCCAGCATTAGGGATTATGTTCTAGGTCCTCCCTATACTAAAAGAAGTTTGCTGTGAGTAAAACATGTAGTAAAGATAAAAGTAAATCTTTTAAACGAATGTCTATCGGATCGTTAGTATAATAAAATAATAATAATATTTTTATCAAAATAATTATTTAATTATCAGAGTCGCGTCTCCTTAGAATAAATTAATGAGTCAATAATTCAGCGTTGTCGCACACTAATTAGTGCCTAAATATTATCGAGGCGCAAATACAGGTTCAGAAGATAATAATATCGACTGTAATTCGAATTAACAAATTTTGCAACGGATCATAAAAATACGATTTCATACGAATCATTGAAATAAACATTATTATTTTTTTAAATATATAAACAAAAAACCCGACAGCTTAAAAAGATTCTTTTGTTCATAATGATACATTTAATTGTTTGTGTTTTCTTCCAGTATTCAAGCAAAAGCATTATAATCTATTTACATATGGACATACATACAAACATCCATACATACATACGCTCGAACATCATTACCTTCCTTCTGACGCAATCGGGTAAATATGTATAAAAGTATAAATAAAAGTAAGGCGTCACTTGTAAGTCAGTTCACGGCTGAAGGGTCACTTTACTTCCTTAGTTGCTGCTAGCTTAGTACCATCGACCGTCGAGTATAGTTCTGTTATGAAAACATAAAAACAAACTAACCATACCCAAACATTTATATATTTAAAGTTTCGATAGAAATAAGATTAAATACGGATAGGCAAAAGTTAAGGGCCGATTTGTCACTTGAATACAACGGTTCAAGGGCCATAATATACTTTTGAAGATGGACATTACTTTAGAAGCGCAGCACGAGTTCTCACAGATAGCAACATGGTCGCGATGATCATGATCGTCGATCGACACTCGGATCACTTTGTGCTATAGAGTCTAGGTGGGGCGGTACGCGTGAACGGCGCTCAGTTTCCATGCTGCCGTCGTGGAGAGCGGTAGCTCCACTCTAAGAACTGTTATTCGTTTCGTTTTCTCTCTGTGGTTTATATTGTGCTAAATTTTTAGCGTAATGAAAATGGTTATAGAGTAGTTTCTGTATCTTTTTGCTCGACTACTACGTAATGTCCGAAAAGTAACCTAACAATTATGACGATCCGACACACTTAACTCTCTGAGTTACGGCTAGCTTAGTACCATCGATTATTGAGTATAGGTCTGTTATGAAAATATGGTTCCATTCCTAACAATTCATTAATTTAAATTAAAAAAGAAAAAAAAACTAACTATACCCAAACATTATTTTTCTTAAAGTTTCGAAAGAAATAACACGAGTAGGTAAATATACGGATAGGTAAAAGTGAAGTAAAAGGTACTTGACAATTAGTTACAGCTAGCTCAGTACCATCAACTATCCAGTTAAGTTTTGTGATGAAACTATCACAAAACTTTATCTATTGTATGAGCTTCTCATAGTATAAATTTTAAACTCATAAAAAGTAGCCTTAAGGATGCGATGTCTAAAATACAATTTTTCATCGCTTCATACGAAATACACGTAAAAATACAAAGATAGGTAAAAGTGAAGAGACGCTGTGTCACTTCAATACAACGGTCCAGGGGCCAAGAGACACTCGACTCTCTTAGTTACGGCTAGGTTAGTGCCATCGTCTCTCAACTTCAGTTTTGTTACGAAATTATACACTACTGTCGTGTTCTGAAATACTAGATGGAAAGAGGGTATACTGTTGAAAATTTACAAAAGGAATGTGTTATGTTATGAGCTCCGTCACAGACTGTTGATTGATCATTATAAAGCGGACTTCATCAACGTGGTGCTCTGTGAATTTTCCGGTAAAAGCTAGCTTATCTACACATATCCTCGTGTCGGTACGCCGCATAAATTTATGACAAAGTTTGGAGGACAGAAGATATAGGTATATAGAAGATATATTAGTAATAGATGCCTAAAATGTATATTACTTTGCTAGATGGTAGAACCCATGTAGTTCGACCGGGAGGTAACACCGCCACACCTATTTCAAGCGTGAAGCAGATCTTGCGTTTCGGTAGAAGGGTGTGATTGTCGGCTCATATGAGGCGACGATCTTAATCCTCGGAGGAGCAACGCTTCTGTGATCGACTTCAGATAGACCCCTGTTCTTTATGAAGTTGCTTACAGATGCCCATGGGCGGCAGTTACCACTTATCATCAGGTGGACTGCATGCTCGTTTGCTGTTTTAGTCTCATAAAAGAAAAAACTTTAATCTGTTTTTCTTTGTGTTTTAATAATCTTAACGCAAACTTAATTTAATCGCAACTTACGCAACTTAATTTAATCGCAACTTAAACTACTGAATTTAATTTAAAGGATAAGGACATAAACATTAACGCTTTCTACACTCATAGCCCCACAATAGGATTTTAACCAGTGTCGTTGGTGTCAAGGCCACACAAAGACGAATACACAAACAACCAGATCCAGAACAGAAATCTAAACTCATCATTCAGATTTTTGTCTGGCCGGAGATCAAACCCGTCTCGGGTTAATCCAGGTCATAAACTGTGTACCAAGTTTTTGCCAGATTGGATAGGTAAGTAAGTTTATACGTAAAAGAGTAACAAACATACATACATCCTCACTAACTTTCGCCTTTATAGTATGATTATAAGTTATTGTAAACTGTGAGGCTAAGATGGCAAAAAATCTATAGAGTACGCGTTTTATAATCGTATTGCCGAAAAGTAAATTATAAAAGCATCCAAAATCAAGGCGAGCGACGGGCGCGAAATAAGACATTTTTCAAAAATTCCAGACTTGACGTCTACATTTTTCCTCTAATATGTTTATAGTTTCCTGTGCACGCTTATAAAGATAGTTCCATCGTTAACAGTTATTAGAATTTTAAGTTTTTTTACATTTGTTTATACACGGGTGAAACCGCGAGGAACTGCTAGTCTGTAACAACCAAATATCAAGTATCAGTTTGGAACTACAAAACATTTGAATTTTCACGATATAACAAACATGAAATACGTTTTTTTTTTATATTAGCTTATACAATGAAACTGATCTTCAATTACGAACAGATATGTATGCTTCCGTGCCTCATAAATGTACCGCTTAAAATATATACAATTGAAAAATATTTTTACTAAAGCGCTCAATATGAGCGCAAAACAAGCGCTCAATATGACTCATATGAGTCTATCCCTTATGTGTGAGCAAATTTAAAATACGAACACCCAGTTCCATCCGTTGGATTAATTATTTCACTAAGAGGAATAAGTAATGAACGTTTTCACTGATCTCTTTGTTGGGGACGCGATCATTAATTTCGCAAAGCCGACGGCCTTGTTGTCTTTAAGCTCGCACTCCGTTGAATGAAAATGAATGTATAATTGGGGACCCGTGCCTAGAGGCACTAGCGATTCATTGAGATTGACGTGATATTGCGGTCGGGTTTGGGTACTGTTTACAGTAAAGCTTTATTGTAGCAATACGTGATTTGAAATGGTTCGCCAAGTGTATGGTGTTTTGACGACAGCAAATGGGTTAAATTTTGGTTTAGATGGATTTTAATGCAGTTGCATCGTTGCTTAATACTAGAATATACACAAGCACACATATTAAAGTTAATCTTAAATGTTAAGTGCGTGAGTTGATACCGACATTTGTCTGACTCGGATATTTAATTAAGTATATTGCAATGTATAGGAATATACCGCAATATCTTTGACAATTTAAAATATATTAGAGGAAAACTATGCGTTTTGCGATCAAACGAGCAACTGCTCGTAAGGTAAGGCGAGATAGTAGTACAAAGATTTATATCTTCGTGAATAATACCATATTATTTAATCTATTACATAACAACGCGATGCAATAAGATAAATAGAGACACGGTAGTGACACCACCGCCGTAACTTATTATTTTAAATTTATATTTACGGTGAAACTCGTAATAAACTTCCAACGGACGCAATTATTTTCAAGTACAATATTATGAATGCAAATTGAAGAGGCGTATTTATAAATTCACGTTACATTATAAAATTATTTACACGGGTGGGCTATCAGTACAAATACTGTTACAATAATATTTTAAAGGAGAGATACCATAATTGTTGTTTATGTTTATCATTTACCCTGAACATTTCCTAAAATTATCTTATAAGATCTTATTATTCCATGAATCTATCCATAATTAAATAATTCAATCTTCAATCCTTATAAATATTCCCCAGGATTTATTATTTGGTTTGTGAGCAATATTTAGATGAGTCCGTCGGAAATATCGCGACGTATCCTATATGCACATTCTTTTGTAATGCGCAAAGTTTCCACGAGAGTGCCGAGTCTTCAATCCTAAAGGCAAACAGTTTCTATAAGATTAGTCACGAGATGCTTCTCGTCGAGTCAATATTGACACGGCGGGTC
>MOOZ01000017.1:557291-568925 GCA_002930495.1 Cecropterus lyciades | reverse complement strand
GAAACCGTGGGGCGCAGCTAGTGTATATATATAAAAGAAAAAGAATGCTCACTACTCACTCACCTATTGAGTATAATTTGCAGAAACGAAACTACGCAAGATATAAACATTTAATTTTGACAAGAGCTTCCTTTTTTGATGTAGACGTCAGCTAAGAACGGATTTTACTATTTTTCACCCCTAAAAGGTTAAATAGGGAATGAAAGTTTATATGAAAGTCCGTCAAATTTAATGCAAGCTCACTGAAACTTGGAACATCTATTTCACCGTTTTTGAAAACTCAACCACTAAGAGGGTTAAATAGGGGTTGACCGTTTTTTTCGGAAGTCCGCCAATTTTGATGCAAGCTTAATGAAAGTTAGCGTTTAGCTTTGTACTGTGTGGTAATTGAATATCCATCCCAAAGTTTTATGAAAATCAACCTCTAAGAGGGTGTAATAGGAATTGAAAGTTTGAATAAAAGTTCGTAAATATGGATGAAAGTTCAATAAAACTTAGTATTTAGCTTTATAGTTTAATATAATAGAACATCTGTTTCACCGTTTTTGGTAAACCAATCACTAAGAGGGTGAAATAGGGGTTGAAAGTTTGTATGAAAGGAGCTAATTTCGATTAAAGCAGTATGATACTTAGTATTTCGCTTTATGGTTTGATAATAAAACATCAATTTCATCGTTTTTGAAAATCAACCCTTAAAAGGGTTATATAGAGGATTAAAGATTGTGTGAAAGTTCGCCAATATAAATCGCTCAATAAAACTTAGTATTTGGCTTTACTGTTTGATATTATGAGACATCTATTTCACCGTTTTAAACTACCCCATGTTTTGTTCTCGAGGAGGAAACCTTCGAAAGGTACCCGACGGCGTGTGAGCAACGCCGGGTTATATGGGTGGTATATATATATCCGGGTGATATTTCTTGCATTAACATGGACTTCCTTAAAAACTTTTAATCCCCATTACATTCTGTTAGGGTTAGATTTACCATTGTTCCTGTAGTTCCGGAATTAGAATAGGGCCCCGGTATCCCCTGCTTGTCTAAAATGGACCTTCGGGGATCGCGGGCAGTAAGATTGGGGACTCGAACCATCCGATCTATCGATCCCGGAAAAGACGGTGGCATGTGCGGTCGCATGCCGTCGTAAACACCTGAAGGTACGGCGCGCGTTAATGATCACCGGGGAAGAACCCGAAAGGGACGTCACCCACGGAGGACTCCGAGGAAAGCCTGAAGCCGGTGACTATTGACAAAACCCTTATTAGGGAAAGCCTATTTGCAGAAGTGAATCTCAAAAGTCTTAATGATTGTTAAATTATATTATAATCGGCGAGAACGAAGTCGCGGGTACTGTCAGTAAAGTAATATTCATCAACTTAAAGATCATTCATTAAGTCGTAAACTTCATTTTGATCACAAGGTGGGTTTCTACATATTAAAATCAATTAAATAATTAATCTGATCCATACGTTTGCGTATGACCCGCGTGCCATTGTGGTCAATACCAGGACCTGACAAATTGCAATAGTATGTATATATGATTGTTTTTATGTACGTATGTATGTTTTATTTTTGTGTGTATGTGTATATCCATATATTTGGGACGCGCTACAGCCTAAACGGCTTGTCGGATTGTGATGTATGGCATACCAGTCAAATTGCCTCAATTTGCAGATTGACACAGAATATATGTATAATTTAAAAAAATGACGCCTGCAAGCCCCCCCTGCCACCCTTTGTCGGAAGGGGGGACTTTTTTAATAATCACGACAATATGGGTATCAAATTAAAGCATAGTAAATAGACCATACTAAAATACTTTTACTTGACTATTTTGATTACAACTCATTTTAAGCAGTCGAGTTATTTGTTTTTATATTTTTAAACGTTACTAGTCATATATAAACACTGCCTTTCAATCTTCACAAAGCCAGCAATTTTTAAATAATAGGTATCATTATATTATTACATTTCATTTCCTTAAATTTGAATAACTTTGAGCAAATCACAGGCAAGTGCCTAAAGGTACGATTGTCCCAATTATAAATTCGTCTTTCATCCAATGGAGTGCAAGCCTAGACAATAAACCTTTGCGAAATTAATGATAGCATCCCCGCCGAAGAGATCAGAGAAAACGTTCATTACTTATTTCTCTCAATGAAACGCTTAATCCAGGAGATGAAACGGATAACACGCCTCTTTAATTTGTTTACCTCAGTGGTTAGATATTACTTGTATATTTTAGTGATAAATAACCCTCGGAGCTTAACATTTCTCATTCCTCGTGAATGTTAATTAATCTTTTGGTGTAGAAAACTTTAATTAAATTTGGAACATTTATTTCAAGTTACTTGTGAGTTATCTACATTATCTGCGTGGACAATAAATTAAAGGAGAGGTCACTCTTAAAAGGACTAACCGCTAAAAAAAGTGAAAGCTGAAGCGTTTTGCACTTTGCGTATTTCCCAACACTTATCGTAAATGTATTGCGACCATATGACACTATGTACAATCATTTTTTTTTTATAGTGAGAAAATATTTGGATACTATTTAGCGAGTAATCTAGCGAGTAATTTTCGAAAATAGTTCCATTTTTTCTTAGAAGAATCGTCTTTTACAATAAATACCTCTGATAAGAAACCAAAATAAAAATTACATTACAGATATATCATTCGCAAACATGTACATATCTACTTAACATCGAATTACGCGAATCTTTTAGCCGAGAGCTCCTGACTTAAGAGTGTTCTGCTTTCATTTATTTATTCATGAAATTCATAAGACAGTGCAGACAGAACTAAGGAATAATGTATGATGTTTCTTGCCGAAAAGAACAATTTCATTCATAATACTTATATAATCATCCATCCATCAGCTGCACATAGGTCTGCCTTAACTAACAGACAACCTAAATTCCAGACATGTACAGTGATAGCCTAATAGTTGAAACTCGAGCTCTCAATCGGGGATCCGAGGTTCGAATCCCGGGCACGCACCACTGATTATGTGCGTATTATAAATTAATGATCACTGCTTTACGGTGAATGAAAACATGAAACCTTCACATCTGAGAGTTCTCTTAAAAATAGAGTTCTCAAAAGGTATGTGAAGTCTACCAATTATCACTTGGTCAGCGCGGTGGACTAAGGCCTAAAATCTCTCTCATTCTTTGAGAGAATTTCTCATGATTTGAGAGAATTGATTGAGATTGTTATTTTCCCACTGTTGGGCACGGGGCACAATAGTGGTTGCTACGAACATATAATAAGCTTGGTAGATGATTTTTTATAAAATAAGGGTTTACATAGTTCTTGAAAATCGAAGACTACAAAAGAACAGGACAATTTATTAAGAAAATTAACACATTTAGGCAAACCACATGTAAACCTTCAACTTTTGTTGACTTACAATTCGATGAACACGTGATAGATGTTAAGAGCAACAACCAGGTATTCAGTTTGTCTAACCTTAAATAGTCACTGCCGGCCATATATATATACCTACCTATAATATTAAAACAAGCAATCGTAAAAGGCATGATAGATTTTTCAGAAATGGTGTTCTAATCTTAATATAAGAATTCCAATCCTGTCATTAGAAGTTCTAATTTTCAATCTGAATTCTAATAACCATATCTATACGTAAGTGACCTCGGTGTAAACTAAAAAAATGTTCTATTACGTAACAATGTCAAAAGATATACCTTCTACAAGGCAACGTAACGATTTTTCATAATAAAGTTTTATTGCCAGGAAAAATGAAAGAACTCAAACAAATAAAATTAGGAATGTCCTTGCTTCATGCGAAACGTTGTTCCTTTTGGGCTCCAGGCATCATCTCTACGCCTAAGGTTGTAAAATGCTGTTATAAACACTTCTCAACGACTTTCCTGTGTTATTTCCGAATACATAATAACAAATATTTGTCGCTACGCGTTAATGAAGACATACTTTTATGGGTTACGAGATATTTCACGAAGCTTGTTTAAATTTGTTTTGGACGGAGTCATATTCTGAAAAGGCTGTAGATCCATGTTTCATATATCTATAATATTCTTTAATTTTTAGGTCGAAATTGTTGTTTGATTGCAGCGTTACTTCGAGAAACGAATATTTTAACAACAAATATTGCTTCTTTATAGCACAGTTACGGCAATAAACTGTTTTACTAAATAAAATATTTCACGATGCTTTGAATTAATATGAAACCGTCAGTAACAGCAATCTATATATTTATTTGGTTCATATGCAGCGTTATGTAAAATAATTCTCTCATTTAATTACTGACGATAAAATATCAGTTTACTTTCTCTTTTGGATTAATTACTTTATGCGAAGCTTCATTCATAGAATTAATTATCTCGTGAAATCAGCATTAAAATTCTATAATTTATATTTTAGCAATACTGCAAGAGTAATTTGACTAATATTGATAAAATAAAAGAGTAAATTTGTATCGTTACACAACATTATCTGAGCTAATTATTTTATTCAGTACTATATAGACCTAAATAATTGAATGACTTCATATAGTTTCCAAAATTATCAGGTATAAAGAATCTTTACAATATAATCGTATTCTGTCATCGTAAAAGAAAATAATATTTATTAAGTGCGCGCATGTCTAATACTTAAAAAATATACACCCATCTTTTAAAATAAATAATTCATAATGCTTTCTACACTGTAATACTTTGTCGCGGTTACTAAAGCCTTTCTTTGTTTTTTTTTGTTTTGTTATCAAGCGGGAACCTTCAAAAGGTACCAATGGAAGCGACGCAGGGTAATGTGAATTAAACCTCCGCGGTGACCGTCCTCGACCGGACCGGACCGGACTCCGCGATCTCCAAATAAACGTAACCGGAGTCTTGTGATGGCGTTGACTCATGGGGCCTACCCAGGTGAGCGACTGGGTCCACCGCACCGTCTGTCTTTACAACCAGAGTCGCTTGGCATGTAGGTTCGAACTCCCAATCTTGCCGCAAGCGATCCACACTAAGGTCACCTACAACCCCGCATACACAACAAGCAGAGACAATACAGAAATCAAATTCATCACTTGGATTTCTGCTCAGCTGGACATCGAACCGATACTCTCTACCTTTTAAACTTACAGTAGCCGCTATGTCATGCGAGTCATTAAATGTATCGACTAAGCGATATAAAGCTTAGGTTTCATAAATCAACATCCTACAGACCTTCAGTTTACATAAGCTCATAATAATTCAATGTATATTAATAGGGGTACACAATGAATAATTTATAAATATTCATACGGTAATCGGACAAGAAAATTTATATTATTTGTCCGCTGATCGTACAAATTATGTGAGTAAAAACATTCAACTTGGACAACCTTAAAACGCTTTTACTAGCTTCACTTATAACAAAGGTACCAACTAACGAAATATGAAATTAATTTTTAAAAGTCAGTTTTAACCTACTTCTAAATGTCATTTCAAAACTATATGTTTGTACTTCAAATGACAATATAATGATTTGGTATCTTGAGGTGAATCTGATGATGGAGTAAGGAGATGGATTGTGGAACTCTTTAATGGCTACTAATAAACCCACCTGTTTTCGTCTATATAATTCATTATAATGACCTCAATAGATTGATCTTGGTAAAGAGAGTGAGACGATGGAGCAAGGATAATAGTGCTCTTCAATGCTTATTGATTAAAATCTTAACTTACTTCGGGCGCAAACATTTAATTTGTTCAGTGCCCGTACAAATAGTCATTGTATATATTAAATCCCAGTGTAAATAATCCAAACGCTTAATTTCCCACACAGCACCGCTTGTCTCAAGTCTAGCCTTTGTTCAGCTATTATCTCCGCTGTCCAAGTTGGGAACGCAAACAAACTGTCGAACTTTCCAGTTTCAACATCCACTGGATGTCTATGACACCGTCGACTGTTAAAGTATTTAGTCTATATGTCCCGCGTGGCAATGCAGTTGCCATGCCAATTTAACGCACCTATTTTAAGCGTAAAGCAGTTCTTGCGTTTAGGTGGAAGGGTGTGGTTACCGGCTCACTTATATGTGAGTGACCATCTTAATCCTCGTAAGTAGCAACGCATTCATGCGCCCATTCATCTCATCTCCGCCCATGAACAACTTCATATAGTTTGTATTTGAAATTAATCACAGATGTGCTGCTACTTTTGAGGACTAAGATTGTTCCCTCATCGTAAGTGAGCGCGCAACCACACCCTCTCAACCAAACGCAAGAATTGCTTAACGCTGCAAATAATGTGTGGCGTGTAAAAATATTTTATTTTTCTGTATCATTGATAAACATCCTCTATGACCCTAGCAGCATTAATTTCCCGAGCTTAGCTAACAAAGCTTGGACGGTTAGTCCGGCAATGTTTGACAATTAAGTCTCATATCCAAGTTGCTAACAAACAGAAAACTGCAAAGCTCATACCACATTTGCTTACGTTCCTACGTAAGTACTACGTTATAACTCTGGCGTTTAATTTCCCATGCACAAAGCTAGGACTGCCCAAGTTGTTACTGACTTATATGTAGCCTCATACTCAGATAGTATGTACCAGTTAATTAAGATTTGGCTCTCAGTGACACTGACTAGCTTGCTATCGTAAATAGAAATCTGCTAATCTGTGATTTTAGACTAAAATGATCACGGAATTAAAAAGAAAACCAACTAGAAGAATAGAAGGTAGATAGTTTTACCACTAGTGCTTGTCAACGACTTTCCCCGCAATTTTGCCAAGCCCACGATCTATTAACCGGGTCGAAATATCAGCAGATAGAAATTGAAATCGCAAATTGTACTCATGATATGAAACAAGATGCAAAGTCAAAAAACTAAAACAACGGCGTAAATCTGATATGAAAAAATACGCATCATTAAATATACAAAGACATTAAATAACAGTCGAAAATCAAAAGTTTTTGAGTGCTTATTTTGCAGAAAATGGCCCATATCAATCACTTTAACTTCAACCATAAACAGGAATTAAACTTGCAAACCATCTGATCTGAAATCAGCCCCAATCAAAGTTAAAGTACTACAAGAGATTTGCCACAAACGCATTAGTATTTAAAACTAAGTCGGAACGCCTTATGCTCCTATCTTACCACACTTTAAACCAGAACACAGCAGCACTTAACACTATTAGGCATTTGAAAATTGCCAGTGGAGCTTAATTTCTATAGCACAGACCTCACAAAGCTCTACCCGAAGTTGCCAACACAAACAGCAAAGTGCGGAGCTTAAGCAACATCCAGCGCGCCATTTATGTTCTAATGAGGACTACTTTATGACAAGTTCAATTTTCCGAACACAGGGCTCACAAACATACTAAACACTCCCTGTGAGACAGGCTTATGTTCTACTAGTGATTTTGCAGGATTATCAGAATTTTGCCGTAACTCTTCTATGTCATTTAATTTGCACGATCGCAAACGAAGTTACAAAAACTATATAGTCGGGAAGATTTGAGTCGTAATACCGTATCAACTTGCGGTCCAATGCCACATCAAACTGATGTAGATAATAACGTTTTCGCCAGAGAAAATAAAATAAAGTATAAATAAAATAAGTTGTGAAACAATCATTTAAATAATAATAGCAATAAGAAAACTTACTGGACATATTGGTAGAACCAGTGTAGTTCGCACGGGGAAGTACCATAGCCACACACACACTATTTATAGCGTGAAGCAGTTCTTTCGGTCGCTCACTTATATATGAGGCGACCATCTTAGTCCTCGGGAGTAGCAAAGCATCTGTGATCGACTTCGGTTAGAACCCCTGTTCTGTATGAAGTTTCTGACTGATGTCCGGGTGGCAGTAACCACTTACCATCAGGTGGACTGCATGCTCGTTTGCTACTTCAATCTGATAAAAAAAAAAATATAGAATTTCGTTAACAGATGACGCTACACATACTCTAAATCATGCTATCAAGTTCCAGTTTTATCGTTTATTAGTTTATCAAATCAGGCTGCAGTGGCCACTTAACATCTGCTAAACTGCATGATTGCGGTACTCGTATATAAAGAAAATAATTTAATCTACTATTATTTTAATTTAAGTTCAGGGTAACAAAGCTTTCATCAAGTAGCCAACAAAAATATAATTCCAACTTCCAGTATCCACAAGTATAATCATGAGACCGTTATCTTAATTAAATCAGTTTATTCCCAAGTTTTTAAACCACTCCAAGCTTTATGACAGTATGACACTTTCTCATAGTGACTTAGTTGAACGGCTTAGCTGACGTGATTCGTGACGTAATTTAATAAGTATTAAACGTTATTTTGTTTAAACTATGTTGGTATTATAATTGTTTTATATGATGGTAGAAACACGGACAAAGAAAGGAGGTAGGAGTAGTATGGTTAACCAGTTAATATCACCGCTACATTTATGTCTGTATGAAGCAGTTCTTGCGTTTCGATGAAAAGATTTGAGTGCCGGCTGACTTACTTACTTATGAGGCGACCATATTTGTTTTCCGGAGTGCCATGGCATCTTTAAACGACTTTAGATAAAACCTTAGTTATACATGGACTTACAAATGTCAATGGGCTGCGGTTACCATCATGTGGACCCCATGGTCAACTGTTACTCCAATGATAAGAAAACTTACAACGTAGATAAATGAAAAAATTCTCATTGCTCTAAATCAATTAGGCAAATGTTCAATTAGGCAAATGTTCTACTTACACAAAGCAATCAAACAGAATCTTAAAGCAAGAACTAGTATTACATCTGTCAAATGTATAACATATCAGGCCACGCCTAAAACATTTTTTCTCATTAAACAGTGCGCTAGTCCAAACAAATCGGCGTCTTTCAAATAACGGTACTCATTAATTAATATCCATCACAATAATTTAATGAATATTTCAATTAGTCTATGTCGCTATAAATAACAAATTCGCTCACGTAATAAACACAACTCAAACAGTGTGATAAAGTATAACGATTTAATTAAAACGTTCCGAGCTCTCATAGTCATCACGCAACGTTTCAAAATTTAATTTATTTGCAATACACGTGCGCTAATAAATTGCTGGCAAAAATACATTTTTATTTTTTTGAATAGTGCCTACAAAAGTAAATGCTGTTATGAAATAACATGTTTTAATAACTTGCAGACCAAACAAAAGCCCTTGTATTCTGATAAAGGGTGTCTACCCACAAGACCAGAGGCAATCTTGTTTGCCTGAACCATACTTCCGCAATACTAATTGGTAGGGATGATAGTTTACTAGCATATGCCAGATGTTTCCAAATCACCTTATTCCTCCGACAAAACTTAGTTTAATTCCACCATAACATCTTCACATGTTGTTTTCATCGTCAAAACTTCCACAGGGTAAAACTGTGCATATTTCAACCACTATTAACTCATCTAATTGCTGTTCACTCCTTAATTTGCCTTAACTTGTAGATTTATCACAAAACCACAAGGTTATATACACTTCTATCCGTCAACATTTCATTGTCTAAACCTGACCTAAAACTCTCTCAGATTGAGAGTTTCAAGTCATAGTCCACCGCGCTGGCCAAGTGCGAATTGGTACTTATATACTTATATACCTTTGAGAACTTTCTTAAAGAATTCTCAGGTATGTAAGTTTCTTCAAAATGTTTTTGTTCGCCGTAAAGCAGTGATTTAACTTCTAATACGCACATAATTTTAGGAAAATCAGTGGTAGTGTCTGGTATCCAGACCTCGGAGTCTCGGTTGAGAAGCCGAGCTTCAACCATTCGGCTATCCCTGCTCTTATATTATATACTCTTAAAAGAAGTCAAATAAAACCGTATCTATATACCAAGTTTTTATTAAAGCAGAGATAGTTTAATATAGAAGAAGCAAACGCGAACGCAAACCGTCTGATGATAAGCGTAATCAACCCCAGATAAGATTAAGGTCTCACGTGAGTTTAGTCACAACTGCATTTCTACCCCAAGGGCTAAGTTGAAGCACCCCGGATAACTATGTCTTACCACACTTTTCAAAGCAGAACACATCACGCTTAACACTGATGTTATTAGGTAGCAATAGGTATGGCGGTGAGGATTCTGGAGTCGATTCACAAAGAATTCACCTTTCAAAACTATATGTATAAAGTATTTAATATTAGTAAGTTTTTTTTATCAGATTGAAGTAACAAACGAGCTTAAGTCCACCTGATGGTAAGTGGTTACAAATAATTATCGGACAGATGACTATCTGAAGTTGATCGTTGATGCGTTGCTACTCCCAAGGACTGAGATGATCGCCTCATATATAAGTGAGCCGGCAACCGCACCCTTCCAACGATGCAAAAACTGCTTAGTCTCCTAATTACCAAAAAATAAACCGGTTAACGCGAACAATAAACTTCAAACTCATTAAATTAACCTTCAATTCTTGAAAGGAAATATCTTTAGCAATTGCTCATAAAAATCTTGAACTGTTTTATTATTTGGTAAATTCGAAAACGTCGCAATGAGAATCTGGTTCGGATCCGCACCCCCGCTCCCACTTCGCCCCCCACGTCCGGTTTGTTGCGGAAACAGACCTTCGCCTACTCCGGAAGCGTCTGTTTAAGCTGCATCTGATATCTAGGGTCGCCTAAGCTTAGAAATACTAAGAATGAATGTATAATGTAGTCTTTTAAGGATTTAAATTAAAAATAGTGATTTAGTCTGTTCGTTGATTTCTTGTTTTCCTATTATCCGCTCAGTGCAAATTGTAAGTTTTCATGATAAATGTGCACATCAGGAAATGTGGTATTTTTAAAGTAAAAAAAAACCCTTGTGGACCAATTCATACCTATACCATATACCCTTCCATAATTGCATATAGCACTAACCCGTTCCCACTACGTTGGGCATTAAAAAATTTTGCTAATTTTTGCTAATATTCTTAGTACTAAATGTTATGGTTTATTACCCAACTGCTAAAAGTAGGGTTATGTTTTGGCTGCGTATCTATGTACATATGTATCAATTTGCATGTCATTTTGTGGAAACAAGTATGCTTTATTATGTAAAATCTTGGTGTACATAAATTGTAATTAATATACAACCTCTTAAATAAAAAAATAATTATTTATTTTCAAAATGAATATATAACTAAATATTCTGTGAATATTTGAAGCGTCTACCTGTTGCCGTTATTAGTATCAAGCAAAAAAATTACGTTTGTTGTATGGGAGTACCCTTAAATATTTATTTTCTTCTGCCTTCAGTATTTGTTGTTATAGGGGCAACTGAAATACATCATCTGTAAAAAATTCAACTGTCTGCGTATTACGGTTCATGAGATACAGCTTGGTGACAGACAGAGGGACAGACGAAAAGACGGACAACGGGGTCTTAGTAACAACATCCCGTTTTTCCCTTTGGGTACGGAACCCTAAAACATCTAACAGAAATACCACCCAAGATTAAGATAAGCTATCCTATCTTTCAAGTTGATGAAACTGAACACGGTGTGTAAATTTGATCGAAATCGGTTACGTATTTTAGGACTTCATAGCGAACAAACAACATGGCACGTAATTTGTATGGATATAAGCTACCTTATACCTTTTTTTTTTTTTTTGTTGACGGGGGGGAAACCTTCAAAAGGTACACCGAAGCCTTGGGAGAGACTC
>MOOZ01000017.1:524747-541529 GCA_002930495.1 Cecropterus lyciades | reverse complement strand
TTCGACCGCGCTCAAGTTTATCTATCAGTATTATTGTATCTAGTACTAGAGATCTAATCACACCTAGAGTTATCTAACGGAGAATACAATTCTTTAAATCAGCCATAACTGATAGTATCTATATTTTATACATGATAAATATCACAAAGAGGGTAACCAAATTAATTCCCAATTCAGGACATTTTTAGTACTATTCAGTCAAATAAGTCTTATGTATCACCATGTCTACGAGTATCGCTGCTCATACTACGAATACATGGAAAGTTTGAGCAATCGCACTCACTTTAGACCTCCCCTTACCAAGAATTCAAATGCAAGGTGATTATCTAAACACGGGCAGCGTGTCAAGCCAAGTTCAAGCAAAAGTACTGCCTAGCCAGCGCCGAGTGTATATAACAATTACTGTTATTTAAAAATGTGAGATCTTAAAGTAAGTTAGCAATTGTTATAGCTATCCAATCCAGAATTTAATACTTGTTCATAATGTTATTTTGTTCCTATAAATCCATATTTGGTTTTTGCATAGAACTTGGCACTTATTTAGATCTTCATTTTTTTTTTGCGACGAAGCCCACAGCCAAGCATAATTTTTTGTATTGAACTTGGCTCTCCTTTTTACATTCATATTTTTGGTGCGATAAAATTGAAATTAATTTGTTCACTTAATTTATGGCTCATTTTTATTTAATATCTTACGTGAACTTTTGCGTCGTAGGTCTTTTGCCATCCACCTGATGACGATTTTTGCCAGTATTCACCGCAACTCGTCCCTGTAGTTCCGGGATCAGAATACGGCTAAGGTAGGATAACTTCCTGCCTGTCGAAAGAGGCGACTAAAAGGGGACAAACCATCCAGCTAGGTGACCCCGGGCAAAACGGCAGTATATGTGGTCGCATACCGTCGTAAAGACGGTGTGGTGGGCCCAGCCGCTCACCTGGATAGAGCCTGATAGGGCAACGCACTCAGAGGACTACGGTTGCATTCCTTTGGAGATCCCGGAGTCCTCTTTGCAGCGCCTAGGACGGTCACCAGGGGGGTTTTAGTGCAGTAAAAATCCCACATAACCTGGCGTCGCTCCCACGACGTCAGGTACCTTTTGAAGATGTCCCCCTCCAGAAAAAAAAAAGTTACCGCGCCTGGCATGCATGTTGGTGACCGTCGTAGGTATACTAGTTTATATGAAATTATACACTGAAGAATTATACGCTGAAATTATACACACATCAAAAAAGATTAATAATACATTTTGTAGAGTTTTTATAGTATTTTTGTAGAGATACATTGCTATTATTAATAACATAGCTAGTATTATAAATTAAAATACTAAACCATAAAAACTTTTATAACAAAACAATTAATAGAAAAGTTTATCTGTACACAACGTAACGTAACATAAATTCAACGAATTTGATTATGAAAGACAAATTAACACAAAGAAAAAAATCACCTTCAGTCTTGGGTTATTTTCATACATCCTAGTATAGTCCTCCTTCTGAACAGATGATATGAAAATATACCGAAATATAAACATAATTTAACAATATAACGACTTGTAAAACACCGAGTTCCTTAGAATTTTTAATGTAAATTATATTAAGATTATTTTGTAGAAGTTATGTAAAATAATACTTAGGAACCAGTAATCAAAACGATGACTAATTATGGCTTATCACGCAATCGATTGAAAATAAATGATTTGATTGATATAATTATATTATCATCACTTACGAGTATATGCTAACGTTTGACACTAATGGCGATAAGATGTGTAATTCACCTAATTGTTAGGCATTATCGTTATAATTGTAAATTATAATATGTTAAAATAATTTTATCCATGCGAATTTTTCCGTGAAAATAATTTCAAAGAGGTCACAAGGTAAAATGTACTCACATACTTACTATACACGCTTTCTACACTGATAGCCCCACACAAGGATTTTCTCCTGTGTCGTGGGTACCGTGAACACACGAAGAAGACTACACAAACACCCAGAACAGAATCTAAACTCATTATTCAGATGTATAACCATGCTACATGGTTGTTTGTTAAATGGTTACTGGCGCCCACGGATATTTGTACTCAACCCTAAATATGATTGGAATCTTACCTGAAATCGGCCACAAATGTATTATTGTACCTGGCGACTAATGTTACTCCAAACCTTCCATATCTACTTATATATTTTTGTACACACTTCTAATCTTTAACTACTTTTTTTTAATATAATATTTTCACAAGTTCAAACATTAAAAACTATTGTTTTACTTTTTATCTACAGTTAATCCATCCCACATTACATCCGTTTCTAAGAAGCTCATGACACAATATGCACATACATAAATGACGATGATCTTTAAAATGTCATTACCGCCAAAAAATGACGCGGTGATAGAACTTAAACGACGATATGTAATATTATCTAGGTGTATTGCCAACACGGGACGCCTGGCAGATGTAAAACGTCGTGTTCATACAAGTAATATGCGTAAAATACAAAATTGTGACAGGAACTAAATATATAACATAATGAAAATAACGCCATCTACGAACAGTACCCTGCACTAAGTCGAACTAACACCGAAGCCGCTTAGTAGCCGAACGTAACGTAAGCCGAACCGCTTAGTTCTGTTCGATACTTAACCGCTCCGAAATGTATAACAGACGACGCTAAAACAAATACGGCGTGGCGATCGCCACACGAACTCAGTCAGGTTTACGTGCGCCTGTAGATGTTTCACATCAAAATCACAGACATATCTACAAAACCTTACATTAAATTATTTCTATTTAGCTCTTGTTTCTATTTATTTTTAATCAACATTTTAGACAAACGGATATTTTGTTTTCAATTTACTTACAATTTTATTTATAATGTGCTGCACGCACCTGCTAACGTCATTGAGTTAATACTTTTGTAAATTACGCTCGTAAAACGAGCATTGACGGTACTTGAGAGACGACTTCATGCAAAGTGTAACTAGTAGGTACTTCCGTACTATTGTCACGGTATGCGGCCCTAGTAGTTATTAATAGATAACCGTTGTTACGCCTCGATAATATTCAGTGATTACTGCTGACCGTAGGTCCGCCAAAATTTAATGGAATTTTTGTAAATATATTTAAAGGTAGTAGAATCTGTTCTGGTTCGATTCCATCGGAGTAACAATTCTCAAGAGTAGCATATCTTGCTAAACAAACCTTATTTAGTAAAATGTAAATCGAGAAGAGTTAGCTTTTTCTCATTTCAAAGTTACGATTTAAAGTGTTATCATTTAATTTATTTCAATTAAATCGTTTAAACAAAGCTAGTTCTTAAGTACAAGAACAATCTGCCTATTCTGTTATTGACCTTAAACGGGAATAACATCAATAGATTTATATCTTTGCATTCACCAGCTCGGTTTCTTTTGTATTCTAGGCTAGAGTAAATAGAATCATCTCTACCGCTTCTGAGCACTTGGATTTGTTCTTGTTGTCTCAACCATATATTTATATGGTCTATCTCCCTTCATACTTATTCGATATTTCAATGCGCCATTGTATAGCAAAAAACAGACATCTGACATTAAAATTTAAGCTAAAATGGTTGTGTTACACTGATGGACAGATGGACAGGACGAAGTAGCAAGAGTTAACAGCGGAATTATAACAATCAATGTAAGTGGGTGTAAGTGCTACTTAATACCACTATCGATCGTTGATATCACTAGTGATAAGTAGATAGCGTTGATGATTCCAGTCTTCCTTTTTTAATCATAGCACAATTCTTCCTCTGCCTGTATTGACATAGTTTAGAAAGATAGTGTTCACAGCAAATATATACATACATACGCTCGAATAACTTTACCCTCCTTCTGACGCAGTCGGGTAAAAAAGGAACTAATACCAAAATGTGGTAAGAGCAATAAATTTATTCCTCACAATAAAATTGTGTGGTATATTTTTTTATATTATAATAGTCGCAAACAAGCGTACAGTTGATGGTAAGTGGCAACTGCTACCAATTGATAATTGTGATCAAACCCACCACCGCGTAAGAAAATATTAAAATCCCTTCTGAAGTCAACCAAAGGTGCGTTGTTACCCCTATAGACTGTAAGAAGGCCTAAGATAAGTATGTCTCCCTTCAAACCAGAATACAGCAGCGCTTCAAACCAGAACAATGTAGGACTTAAACGACCCGCGTAGCGGAGCGGTCGCCATACCAGTCTGACACGCAGTGGGTTCCCAGTTCAATTCCAGGTCAGACTGACATCTGAAAGACGAATTTAGGTATCTGTTCTGGGTGTGGGTGTTTGTGTATTTGTCTTTGTGTCTGTCCATGGCACCCACGACATAGGAAGTTTCTAGTGTTGGGCTATGTGTAAAGCGTTTAACGTTTATTACGAAGCTATTATTATTACTATATTTATTACAAGCTGAGCCCCGCGGTTATACCCGCGTTTAAAAATGTAACTTGACATAGTTACATATAGAAATTACATATACAATTTTCACATTATAGCATAGTTTCAGTGATGACTGATAGCAACTGACATTAGCGGCAGTGACGGTGGCTGCAAGCGTGTAGAGCGCGCGCGGTTTCTTAGGTTTTAATTTTTTGTGCGGAACCCTAATTATATATTCTAAAATAAAAGTAGCCTAAGTTACGCCTAATGTCATCAGCTACCTGACAGTGAAAGTACCCTCAAAATCAGTCCAGCGGTTTCAGAGATTACCCAGAACAAACAGACGGATAGACAAAAATAAAGTTTTTGATTGTCTGTCTATAAATAAAATTTTAATAATTATTAAATTTGTTTAAAAAATATTTTTTTGTCTGTATGTCTGTTTTGTCTATAATTGATGTTTTGTTATCAGTATCGTATATACATATGGAAGTATATACATTTGATAAAAGCTATTATTTTGATATTACAAACAGACACTTCAATTTTATTTATATACATATATAGATGTAAAGACGTATATATTAATACCGTCTTAAACAAAGAATTAATAAATGTCAAAAGGCGGGTACATAATTTATTGTTTCTTTTGTTGCAGTTGCGTGTGCAATCTATTGTGTATGTTGATAAGCTGCGTGGTATCCACACTATTCATAATCGCTGTTTTATTACTTATCCTTTGGGGAGTTGGAATCGTATTCACCTGATAAATAACTACGAATGTACAAATGTTGCAGGCGGTCTGGACAATCTAGGATTTGCACATAGAATAGAATTGTCAGGAAACTATCTCTCTCCATCGCTGTACTAAAACAAGTTACCAATGTTCAGAAACCCATACAAATGAGAAAAATACTTTTAAAGGCTTTTTGTAATCTGTTTGTGATTTTGTTTTAAACAAGATTCAAAAAATAATATAATTATATATTAGGAGTGACATATTAAATGTAATTCATTTTATTAAGTAAGATGATAACATATATATATTTTTTAATTCAAATGAAAAATTGTAGAATGATTTTCTTTAAATTTACATAATTGTCGATGTGATCATTATCATTATAATTTGTATACCCACAATCTGATAAAGGATATTAAAAACAACCTGTTAACGATGTAATAAATTTTAATAATGAAGTACCCAAATTTTATTTATTATACCTTACATAAAATTACATTAAATATGCCCCTTCGATGTAAGCTAGAAGTTAAACTCACTGTCGGTCCGGCACGCAAATTATTTTTATGAAACGAATAAAAGGATTATCAAGTTTGTCTTAATATAATAAAATGTCTCTTCGCCAGTACAATTTATAATCAATTTATTTATGAATTTATGTATCAATTATATTATCTTACGTGTAATAATACTATTTGAAGTTAAACTTCTTTAGAAGCAGTTTTCGGCTACAGCTAGATGACGCTGTACCCGTTTGTCAATCACGCTAACGGTTTTACTTCGTAGCTTGTATACGAGTATATAGTTTAGTATATGCAAAATATGGACTGCAGTAATTACTTAAACGATTTCACAAAAGACATTAGTATTAATATCCTCATGATTTCTGAGCATATGTTAGTGTGAGTCATGATTATACTCTTGATTGATTTTTGGTTGGCTACTAGTTACTCGATTGATTCAATTTATCTTATTTAATATTCAAAAATTGGCGAACTTATCATATCAAACGCAATATCTACAATATGATTCTGAATTTAATCTTTGAATTTATATATTCTCATTTGAATAACCTGTACCTAATTTGTAAGTTTTGTAAAAAGAAAGAAGAACTTTATTCTGACAATCACTATCTCTCTCTTTACAATTCCAGAACACTAGAATAGAAACGACTACCCTGTGTGTAATTATGCTTTTAACAATAAGAATAATTTGCCAAGAGCACCTTCCACATTGAAATATATCCAACTAAGGTTTTATTGTTTAAAAAAGTACAGCGGACTAAGTATAAGATTAAAAATCTTGTTTATGAACACAGAGTGTTCCCGATTCGACTTCAAGTTTAATAATCATCTAAATAATACTAATCTACTGGAAAACCAGTTTAATTCGGCCGGGGAGGTGCCACCGACATACCAACATACTTCTAGAGTGAAGCTGTTTTTGCGTTTCGGCGGAGGGTGTGTTTGCCGGCTTACTTATATGTGAGGCGACCATCTTAGTCCTCGGTAGTAGCAACGCATATGAAGTTTCTCACAGATGTACATGCGGGCCGGTAGTAGCCAATTACCATCAGGTGGACTGCATGCTGGCTTGCTATTTCAATCGTAAAAAAAGGCTGATCAGGAGTTGGGTGTAAGTTAAATACGTTGATTAACTTGTAACTCATATTACACCTATTTTTTTAGAATATAGTAGGAGCCAACGAGCATGGAGTCCACCGGATAGTAAGACATATCAATCCCAGTATTTACAAAATGTCAGAGTGGCTGCCAGAATTACAAATCTTAAAAATACATTTTTTAATAATTTCTACACATTTTATTTACATTTGTGTAAATAAAATTTCTAAATATTTTCATGAATATATAGATAGAAATATTGTATCATGAGTACAGCGTAAGAAATCACTCGTCCAGTAAAATTAATCATAACTGAAAAATTCACAGAAAAAACTTTCGTTGATATTTCTATTTTCCTTGTCTCCACTAGATCTATCATAAGCTGCACTTGATCTTCATAATTATTATAATTACCTGAAATGAAAAATATTTTATATTTCCATCCCAAGTCCTATTCCTATTTCTGCCTAATAAAAGCAGTGTTATGCTCTGTTGTCAGTCTATGTCTCTGTTCTAGTCTGAACGGTATGGTAAGAGGCACAAAGTTACCCAAGGCATTGCACCGTAGTCCTCAGGGCTAGCATCTGTTGATAACCTCAGGTAAAACTCTGATCTCATCTGGAGTTGATTACTGATGAAGACGCAAAGTGTCTTCGATATCACATTTTCATGTGGCTCTCATCAATATATGATTAACACATTGATAATACCCTAATAAGCAATATATATTATATTTTTCAATCATCGCGAATTATTAAGCGTATTACCATATACGAATATTTTAGTACATATATAAGATAAACAAATAACATGTGTGTCAAAATTACGTTTGCCTAGTTTACAAAAAGTCAGACACAATAAAAAGTAATAACTTATACGAGACTCACCATCTGCCTGGTATATTTTGATACGCAGCATAATTGAAATTATTTTTCGTCTTTCCAAATCGAGATTTTCACCCATTTTTGTTAAAAATAATGGTCGGCCATTTATTAAGAAGTATAACAACAGTTCGCTTACAATTACATCGGAGTACTGTAAAAATAATTAAGTGATTACCTTCAAATCACAATTTAAAAGTTATCTTAACTACCCAAAGTCAATTTGGCTTCCCAATTTGTTGATGTTGGATTCGATTGCATAACACGATTCGAATAGGATACTTACTTATCTTTAAAACTTTTAATCTTTTTCGTGATGAGATATTCGTTTGGAATTGATTACCTTAAATCACGTAAGAGAAAAACAAAAACACATTTTATTTACAATAAACATATTTTTCTTACTTGTACTGTAGGCGATAAAATCCTACATATTATTAACAATGTTGTCATAAACCAGGAAATAAACATATTTAGTACCTGGAAAAACGATAATAATATTAACATTTTAATAAAACGATTATTCTGTTATATGTAATGATACGAAATAATCATACCTGAACATTGTAAATTCGGTTGAAACAAAACATAGAGTCAGCAATTTTGTCATAAATTTGCATTAGTTCAAACCAGCATATACTTTTACAAGATCGTTTGCTTGACTCATCAGTTAATATCTGAAAATGGAGTTGCGGTTGATACCCTTTTCCTGATAGAAGTGGCAAGGAAACATGCAGTTCACATTACACATTACATTACAAGTACACGGACATCTGCAATTGGTCCCAAAAATTTTTAGAATTCTACAACATGTCTAGCTTATAAGTGTTGCTACCCTAAGTCAATTTGGAGTAGTTTGTCTTGTTTACCGCATCTATCAAACCAGAACACAGCAGCACTTAACACTGTTATTATTTGACCGAAAAGGTGTAGTAGTTCGTTTTCGCAGGTACCCTGCGAAAAAGTACCACAAAAGGTTCTACTACCCTCAAATAAAATAATAAAATCTAAATAGAAATCCTTACCGTCTCAAATAAATTTCGAATAGTCATTCTAAAAGCAATTTGTTTAGTTGAAACTATTTGATGCATTTTTTTCAATAAAAGAGAATTGAAAAGAATCGTATATGAATACATATTTATGAGAAAGAAAGCACAAATCGCTCCCTGCACCATTAACAGAAAAAATATTAAATGAGACACCAAGTTATGCACAGAAAACCTTCTTATCCAAAATGTTAGAGATAACTGCACGATTGGGACTATTATTAAAATTAGAGCTGTAATCTGTCTTCGCGTGAAGATCTTCTTCGACAAATTGAAATGATCGTCAATATCATTAAGTATTTTAAACAATTTAATATATTCCTCATTATTTCTAAATGACGTGACGAAAATGAAGAACACTATTTCTAATGTCTCTTGTACTCCTTGAGATATGTTTAAAAATTTTAACGGTATATCTTTAAGTGAATCATCCCAGTTCGCTGGTTTAACGAACGTGATTAACATCACGATAATTAAAATTAACGTTAACGAGTAAATTCTATTAAAAATATTTACAGTAAGCGCGTTTTGATTCGTGCATCCGACAATTTGTATTCCAAATACAGAAGCAAAATACATAAGCGGTCTTGCGGCTACAATTATCGAATGTTTTGAAGGTTTTCTTCTCGATATATTCTCGTTCCTTAGAATAACTGTAAACGTATCCTGTTTTATTTTATTTTTATTGTATTTTCGTAAATTAAAATCGCTTTTATAAAACATTTTCGGGTTCACTTCCGAATCAACGGTTGATCGGTTTGATGATAAAACTTTGATTCACAGTTCAGTCCACAATTTCTGATATTTATAATATTTCTTCTTTTCTGTGCCTAGTTTGTTAATCCTATTCAACTATAAAAACGAATGACCGGGTGTACATGTAAATCAATCTCCAAATAAAATTTGATAAAATCAAAACATCAAATTTCCATTACTCATATATATGCATAACGTTGTTAATTATAACCTTAAAGCTTAATGTCCATATAATTACCATGTATGGAATCCAAATGAAATAAAAACGATACCTACTGTAGTAATGTCACTAGAAATTTGAAATCGTAATTATTATCAAAGTTGTCTTAACAATTTATCCATTCCTGATCATTCAGGATGCAATATCTAATCATTCAGGCTGTAAGTCAATTATCTATATCTTATAGATCATGTTGTTATATTTATCCAAATCCATACATTTAATCAAAATGAAAGTTCTGTGTGTCTGTACATCGTATATATTTGAAAAGAACTGAGAATAAGTTAAAATAAGATATTTCCATAATCATGAGAGCTATGTCTGTGATTTTGGTGCTCCTACGGATTTTATCATTGCAAATTATACCGCGTGGTACTCGTATGTGCGTAAAAATAATGATCTCCATGAGAAGCTACAAAATGTGGTTTGGACATAAACTATAATACATAGAAATACTATAGTGATCAGGCCACCCTCGGGCCTTTACAAAAGAGGGGCCAACAAACTAGAGACTTCGGAAAAAAATCAAATTCTGGATATGGCGATCTTTTTTTGGGTCGTCACATTAATTGCAGAGATACCAAGTTGTCAAATTTCAAGTTGTGAGAGTTGTCAAATTTATTTTTTCCTTCCTTGTCAAATGGCCTTTTTCTTCGCCGACAGTAATTTTTACAAGGATGAAGGTGAAGGGTGGGTCGAAGGAGTAACCACCGTGTTCTTAGATAGATTTTTTTCTGCATTCGATATCGTTGCATGTTTTATAAAAGTTTATTAATAAAAAAAACAAAACATTTTTAAGTTAAAATTTAATAACAAACTGAGAAAATTTCATCCATAACATTATTTATTATTATTCTTAAAAGATGTGCCACTTAAATTAGCTTAAATTATTACATATACTTATAATATTATCTTAACTTACAAAATACCATACATACATAATAGTGATGTAACGAGTCTTTTTGAACATAGCGAATGCGAATGCGAATACGAATATTTCCTACCGACATTTGCGAATGCGAATGCGAATTTTCAGTTTTTTTTAATTCGGCGCCAATTGTCTATGGGTTGGCGACAATCTCGTTCGCGCGAGCTGCATTCGGTTTGCATCTTGTTCCGAGTTTAATTATTAACTTGAAGAATAAGTTAAAAAATAATTGACATATTTTAAGAGAGTAGAGAACAAGGTTTTTATAAAAGATTCTTATGTTTTTATAGAGAGAAGTGAAATAATTATAATTTTGTTTGTTTAAAGTGTTTACTAATTAAGCAGATTATTTATATAGGTATACCTATTTTGTAGTTGAAGAACATATTTTTATTTAATTACAGTTTCGTCCAAAGATATGATTAAGATAAATAAAACTTAGTATATTTAGCATAAATATAAGTTATTTAGAGAGTAGAAGTAGATAGTAAATAAATTATACTAAATGATAAAGTGAAGACTGATGTTGATATTGATAACTAGGTTAATTTACTTTTTCTAATAAATAAGAAATGAATGGATTTTTATTTTATTAAACCTCAGATTATTTTGTTTTCTAATGTTCATATTCGCTATACATTCGTACGATATTTGCGAATGCGCATGCTTAAAATTAAAAAAATATGCGAATATTTGCGGATAAGAATGGGAATATTCGTTACATCACTAATAATTACCACTGAATTACATATTTATCAACAGGTCAAAAAGTTTATAATTATATCTACATAAATCTTTTAAAATTTATACTCTTCATATATTATTTACATAATGCCAAACAGGTTAAGGTTCAAGTTTTATTTAAATTCAAAGTCCCGGCTCTGTTAAAAACGTAACTGTTACATTATTTATTAAATTAAATAACAAAATCTCTGTCCATTAAGTATTTAGCATTATAGTTTCACATCATAGAAACAAAATGGTTGTCATGAAATAAATAGGCATATAATATTACATTGAAATAAGTCCTATATTATTCTTATTTAAAGTATAAAGATGTACATACAGATCAGCAAGGCGATGTTTAAATTTAATTATTAAATGAATAATTTACATTGTTATTATTATTTAAAATCATTATTAGTTTTAGAACATTCAAACATCTTACAATTCATGAAATCACATATACACAATATTCCTTATAAATACATGTATACTTTTCGATATTTAAACATAAATCTATGTAGACGCGTCCACATTTTTGCTGTTTGGATGAGTCTCCGGTCAACTGTATATAGCATGGTACATGGATGACTTGATGACGAATCTTTCCTATTTACGAATTTCCATTTTTTCTGTATTACGTAAATATTACTCCAACGGCCCACAGGATTAGTAATATTATAGCAACTATGAATAAGACTGATATTATGAAACTTATCACTTTGCAAAGTAAACTGCACACGCAACCGCAACTGCAACAATAAATGAACAGGAATTGGACATACTATCTAATTAAGCTCCCCTCTACCTCCACACATCCAAAGATTTAAAGAACAGTCTATACATTGAATTTCTATCGTTTGTACCTAAAAGGAGCTGTTGCCCCACCCTAGAAATGCCACAAATCACGGCTCCACATGTCAAACAGTCATTTAACATTTGGAGCTCCCTAGTTGAACGACTGGAGACGTCCATGAATATATACATACATACAAATACATACATACATATATACATACATAAATACGTATGAACGCTCGAAAAGCATTCTGAAACTCTGCATTCGAGTAAAAATAATTCTACAAAACTTGGATAAAGTATTTATATTTTGACAAGTAAATAAAACTTTGAAGTATAAAACACCTGTTTTTTGCGTTTTTGTTTTTGTACAATTTCTTTTTCATACGTGAGATGTATATGTGGGACACCGCCGAAACTTACGTCACCGATTCGGCAACACATAATACTTTGGCACATCCTTACATTGAGCGTTATCTAAAAAGATAAGGCTTTATTTGTACTTATTAAAACCGGCAGTAGGTACTACATCTAATCTGGTCATCGAAGCCTGATGTACATTGCAGAATAACTGCATTCAGGTCAAGATTATTTCATTCACGGATACGTTATTCTCTGAGGAATAAACTAGAATGTTTTATCTCCTCTTTGGGTATTTGCTTTTCCACACGTAATTGTAATCGTTATCTCTCACATATATAATCTAATCACATAGATTACATAAATGTTAATATGTTATATTCTTTACGATTTCACGGCATTTGCTTATAATTGAATGGGACGCTCCAACTTACTCGTCAGGGATAGTACGGTAGATATTTGAAATGGGCTTTCTTGTGTAAAATAATTCCAAATTCTATCCCGAGGCATTTAACATTTAATACATTTGTACATTCCTTATTTTTAATACTTATTATTGTATTATATATTTATAATAATCAAAAGCTATGGGATCAAGACATTTTTTTAATATAATATGGAAGAAACAAAGGAGCATGTAGTCCACCTGATAGTAATTCATCATCAGTAATCAACGCCCGATAAAATCAGTCTTGCATGAAATTGACCAATTATTTATCGTTATATTTATTTGGAGTTTAATGTTATCTATAAACTATAGGTCTTATTTATTTCATGTTTTGAAATTGGAAAACAATAATACTTAAAATTTATTTTAGCTATTCGATGTCATAATATATGATCATGACTCATCGCCTATCTTTAGTACCTATTGTATCTAATCATATCTTATCATGGAATTCATGGGCACAGTTTCCGAATAGTATTCCAAAAATAAGTAACAATTACAGAGGCAAACAACGTGATACGTACCTATATCTTTATACAAATGTCATGTTTTTGTTTAAATGCTTTGTTTAATTCATTAAATGTTCCAACTTATTCCTCAGTTATCAAAATATTTGTGTCTGAGTAAACCTACGAAGCCTATTACTTATAATTTTATAGTGTAATTGTTATTAGGTACTAATAGGTGTGGCGGTGGTGCTTCCGGAGTCGAACCAGAAAGAGTTCTACCACTTTCAAACTGTTTGTAAAATAATAAATAAACTAGAAAACTCCGGTATAAGTAAGATTCTACTTGTTAATGCGCGGCTTCTTAAATGAATATTTTAAACATTTAAAAATAATTTAGTTGTCAACTTACATTACACATAATTGACTAGCTTTTCGTTATCTTTATCACCTATTTGCTAATTGATTTTCTTTCATGTTTTTAAAATCCCTATTTGTTTTTGTTCATTTTTAAAGTGGCGAATATATACATTTGCCACCAGTAGGTGAGCTTATTCAGTGTATTATATAGGTTGGGTACCTCTAAAACGACACCCTACTATGCCCCTATTGTTGTACCCCACTATGCCTCTGAGGTATTTTCAAAATAAAACAGAAATTAACAGTATCTTATCTTTTTCATAGACTATTTTGTATTTCAATTAAGAACACTAGAAAGAATCTGCTGTAAAACGAGTTATAACCACTACATTATATCATTAGATTTGAGAATCAATTGAAATTAAACTTTACGTTTTTTTTTTTAATGAAAACATTGTTTTTGAGACTTTGGTTTTTTAGCATAAACGGGTGTCGATATGATGTGCATCGCTTGTGAAGGTCATATGCCGATTGACGACCAATCAAACTGATCCATTAGACTTTGCATTATGTGTTTTCTTGTCTGTTTGAGGCTGATCTCGCTTTGCCCCGGTACCCCACTATACCCCCTCCTCCTCGACCTAGTTCTTATAATCTTTTTGAACATGAGAATATTTATCTTAGCATTCTAGCTAATCAAAAGATGTATAATTTAATTTTATTTATTAAAATAACAAAAAATCAAGATCATTTTAAATATTACATTTAATGCGAAATCATTAATACGAATGTTATGGTAGAATGCTTGTTTGAGTAATCAATCGTTCCTTTAAACACGAGAGAAGTTTAATAACATTACTTTTACCACAAACATTGTTATACTAAGGTCGATGACTGTCGCACGCCTTGTGCATGTGAACCGCACTAGCGCGACTGGTTCTGCATTTCGTGTCAATGTACCGTGGACCAACGCTAATAAAAGTCCATTTGTAACACCGTTTGAGCCAGACAGACTCGACAACTACACGGCATAATACATCATGACTTCTACAACGCTTTAAAAAGTAACCTACTTAAACTTTCCTTTTGATGTTGGACTAGCGTGATTAAAGTTACATAGCAATTCGTGGTTAGTAGACAAAGACACTAATTGGTACTGACTAAGGAAAACAATTTGTACAAACGTGAAAATGTATACGTTCAAGATGGTAAGTAAACGTTAAAAATTGGTTAACCTTTCACGTTTAAATGAAAGTATTAGACGTATGTTGTTAATAAAAATATCTAGAACTATCAGTTCAAGAAAAATAAGAATAGGTACGACAGCAGATTTCAATATAACCGTACATAAAGACTTGGCTGTGTTTTATTGCAAAATGCGTCAAGGAAAACGTTTTGTTTGCAACAGAATCTTAATGCTCTGTCGAGTTTTATGTTCTTTTGTTTAGAAGTTAATAGTTGTGTGTTTTGCTTATCAATCATTAAAAGTCATGCTTAAAATAAAATTAGGTACTAACACTAATAAATATACAAACATAAAACATGTTGATCTTACCACATTTTTATTTATTTTCTTCTCCTTCTGTGAACACTAAACCTTGATGTGTGTGTCACGACTGACGAAGCAAGAATGGTCGTATGACTATAAAGCAAGGCAGTTGGAACCTATTCACCAATGCTATCTCGCTTATCACTGAATTTTACGACAACGATCAATAGTGATATTCGGTAGTGACACCAACTTTCCTGGATTTAGATTAGCACATAAGAATGTTTAGTGCTATTTGGTATCGGACTGGTGATACAAAATGAAAAATGGTGGTCTTACTGTAAACTTGGCTTACAGATGGTCTTACCAGCCCATATCACTAGAAAAACCGGTTTGGCAAAGACACAGGTATCATAAAAGGGATTTTGTTATTTAAGGTTACTACACGAAATGAGGAGGATCAGCGTTCTTTTGTTTTGAACACGAATGGCACTCAATCACTTTATATAGGTATTCTTATGACCATATTTAACTGTCACGATGAGACACTAAGAAGGCGTCTAATGCTCAACTGCAACTTTAATATAACTTTTGGGCCTGCAAAACTTCCCAAATAGCTGCCTCAGTTCAAGCCAGTGGAAATATAAATCTGAGAGTAACACTCTCCAAATATTAAAACGAAGGTTAGCGACTGGTTATCTATTGGTAACAACTATGATAAAACAACGGTTCAATTGATAAACTGAACTTCTGCCAACGAGCACCAGTTGTCATTTATTGTTAGACCACCCTCGTTATAATTTTTATTTTTTAAATAAAGTAAGGTGCACGCACATGCTAACGCCACTGGGTTTAAAGACCGAATGTATTAATTGCGTGAACTAACTCTGGTTACTACACCTACGTTTGAATAATACCTACCTAGTTTTGCCAAGAAATCATAAACTAAATTTAATTATGTTTTAACGAAAGCAACGTGCTTTTTATTACAGATTTCGTACCAGTTTTAAACACGGTAGTACAGTTTTAGTTTATCGTAGGAGTATAAATACTACATAGACGTAGGTGGGTATTGTTTTCTAGAGACTCTTTTTGCCGTTTGTCAAACAGACTTACCTATCGTAATTACCTTAGTAGAATTTTTTATATTGGCATTCCTAAGCTATATAACATGAACCCGTCGAAAATCGACTCGAGCATTACCAAGTATACTATCCCTGTTAATCATAATAGTGCCGTTAAACGCCTCAGGATTCGAATTTTGGTAACTGGTAAGGCAAAGACACTTACACGAGTTATCACAGAACTGGGTGTGATACTATGAGTGCAAATGTAAGACTTCAGATAGAGCTCCAATTTTAATTGGGGTTGACCACAGGTCAAGTAAGCAGAATTTATGACTATGTAATATATAGGCTTATAATTAGGTCGAAAATACTCGTGTATCAATAGGTCTTAAGGCAGAGGCATCGGAACATTTGATACATACTAAGGTACTGACACCCAGGAAGGCCCACCTTATTTCAAATCGTAATAAAAAATAACATTTTAAAGGTTTGACAAAAACAATTAT
>MOOZ01000017.1:511996-523586 GCA_002930495.1 Cecropterus lyciades | reverse complement strand
AGCTAAAATAATACGAATACAGTATTCGTATTTACTTATTTTAAATGTCTGACAATAACTTTATTCTTTATCACTGCTTTGATTTTTTCTTAAGCAGAATTTATGACTATGTAATATGTACGCTTATAATTAGGTCGAAAATACTCGTGTATCAATAGGTCTTAAGGCAGAGGCATCGGAACATTTGATACATACTATATGCCTTTTTTGTGTTCGAAGGGAAAACCTCACAAAGACATCCGACGCTGTGGGAACCACACCGAATTATGTGGAAAACTTACCAACACCCCAAAATTTTTGAAGCTCCCACTTTTGCCGCCCACAACCCTGGAAGCCATAAACACATACATTTTTATTGTTGTTGTTCATAATTTTATCATTATTCATAAACTTTGCATTGGGTACAGATACAATATGTGAAATCAATTAAACCCAAGTTTCATTTATGTTATAAATGCGATTACTAGAAGCTAAGTAGACGAATCCGATCTTATGTTTGCGCAGATAAGGTACCATCTTTCATCTCAGAAGTTAAGCATCATATCCTAAACAACTTTATATAATAGGTAGTACGTCTTTATTTTGCATAGGCCTACGGGAGCACTTCCAAATTGTCAGTTACAATATTTTTTCTTACACTAATACCAGATCGGAACACGACCTCAAGAAGAAGAAAAGATCAAGTTTGGGAATATCATTCTCTTCGGATTCACAAAAGGCTAATTTTCATTACATGTAGTTCTCAATTATTAAATTATATTTTGAATAAAAAGTGGGGCTCTATTTTTGGTAAAAATCAAAATAAAATGTAAAAATCAATATCTTGATCCAGTTTATATCGATTTTAGAAATGTCGATTTTAGTTTCCGACTATTATTTAATATCTTCGTGAACTAAAAGGTAAGTAATTTTTGATATTATACGTACGCCATAAATACTACAGAAAGTTTCAGAAATGATTGCCAAAAATAAAATATCAATACTTTTTTGATTACAAAATATAAAATAAGTTACAAGGATAAAAAACACAACATATAATAATTTGTTGTCTTCTTTATCCTTGTAACTTTTTTCAGGAAGCGTTTCATGAACTAAAATTAATAAATAAATAATCACATACGTACTAGCGTATAAATCATAGTGACTAAAGTCAAAGTAAAAGTAAAGTAAACAAGAAAATGGCCCATATCTACCCCACTTACACAGCGAATAATACCAGTTCTATACATAAATAGTTCAAAAGGTATGACGTGTTTATAATGGCATCCAATGAAATAATCCATAAACCAATATTAGATAACTGTTAATGAAGTATCCATACTATCACAATATCAACATTAGTCGCATTGATTAAGATTGGGACGTATGATACGTTATGGATGTAATCGTTATTAATAAACCGCGTAAATAGAAACTATACTTCTTAAGACTATAAAAAATATCGATGTATACGAAATTGATATATTGACTATAATATTACCGATTTACTGTGCAACCCTACATTTGACATTGACAAGTTGACATTTCACAATACCAGTGAAACGTTTGTTTCCACTTTGTTTTCGATTTTACATCATAAATTGTTTCTCTCTTTTCCTCTTATAGCTTTTTTGATTCTTTATCTCGTTCTTCTAGTGACGCTGATGTATTGTATTTAAAAAATACCTTCTTTTACGGTGACGTGTTCTTCTTTTGATCATTTGCGTACTAAGATCGGTCGTTTCCCGCTTAGTTTTCGTCACTTGAACAGTTCACTTTGGCAAAAGATTTTCAATTAGGAACGGTTCAGCATTACAATAAGAATAGGAAGTATTGTAGAGCGTCATTATCCAAATAATAACAGTATTCTGTGCTCTGTGTTGCTCTATTCAGTCATTGAATTACATTTATTACTCTACGTTCATTTTGTTTAAATACAGTTTTAACACCATGTCTGGATGTAAGTGTTACATATTTTATTATGATTTAATTTTAATTTGTGAATACTACAAATCTACAAATAATTTAGAGTGTACTAGTTTACACATTGTTCACTTACCTAATAAATTATTTGTAGACACTGCTGCATCTTCGTAGTTTCTAATTTCTAGCAAGACTCTTGCCTTGTTTGTCTTGTACAACTTAGTACTTAGTTATTCATTTTGAACCTTGAGACATAACCATATGCATTTTTTATTTCTTTTGTTTATTTGCTATTTTTATGAGTGATACAAGTACTGTTTCCCTAATTAGATCCTATTTGAAATGATTGATAAATATTTTGAAATTTTGCCATAATAGACATTGCTATAATTAATTTTGTAAAGGTATATAAAATCATATGATAAATATTATGCGTTCAAATTAATCTAATCAAATTTGAGCATACAGTCTACCTGATGACATATGGTCACTCCCATTTATTGCCACCTGTAAGGATCTTCATATGGTACAGGGGTTCTATCTGAATTTCTTCATAGATGCTTTTTACTCCCGAGAGTAAAAAGCATCTATGATATGATCTACGTTATGAAAGTGAGATGGCAACATACCTGTCTACCAAAAAGCAAGAACTGTTTTAAGATAGAAATAGATGTGGTCCAACAATATGCACCTAAACAAACTAACCTACCAACCACAAAAAAATATTATTTAAAAGTTTTTTTCTTTTATAGATAATGTAATAAATGAATAAATTTAAATGGTAATGGATGAGATACATTATAATAACTGCTCTTATATAGTTTGAATGGTGTGGTTAGGAAGAGACAGTTGTATTAGGGGTTCTAACTTATTACTCGGGGTAGGACCATGTGGTAGAACTCTTTGTGCTTAGACTCCGGAAGCACCAATGCTACACCTATTTCTGCCTAATAGTAGCAGTGTTATGTGCTGCTGAGTTCTGTTCTGAAGGGTGTGGTAAGGAGGACATACTTACACATCTGTGGCTAACTTCAAGTGAGACTGATCTTACCTGGGGTAGATTACAGATGTTTATGGGTGGCACTTGCCATTATCATCAGGTAGTCTGCATGCTTATTTCCATATTATATAAATAAAAATAAAAAGAACCCACTCCTGTAATAATAAGTTGGATTGACTATATACTTTTACTACTTTATATTCCTCAAAATCTGTTGCAAACAGTGCTCCTAACAATAGAGTTCTGTAAACAATCAAAATCTTTGTGTAGTTTAAACTTCATGTTTAATATGTATGACTTCAAATATTGTTTCTCTTACTATTTTTGATCGGTGGCAAACAATGCCTTTAATCATTTCTAGGTTTTAATCAGTTCTCACCTCACTGCACCAAGACCTTTAAACTACATATCATATTAAATCTATACTAATATTATAAAGCTGAAGAGTTTGTTTGTTTGTTTGAACGCGCTAATCTCAGGAACTACTGGTTCGATTTGAAAAATTCTTTCGGTGTGAGTTAGCTCATTTATCGAGGAAGGCTATAAAATATAAAGAAGGGAAGACCAACAGGAGCGGAGCAGCAATGAAGAATGTTTCAAAATCGGGTTTTTTTCTTCTAATGAGAGCTTCCGCTGCATGCATGATGTTTATGTATGTCATGTTACATTTCTTTGTAACGCGGGTGAAACCGCGAGCTCAGCTAGTATTTAATAAATTTGAATATTTTTCCCTTACGATTTTTTGTGTCATAATCAGTGTTCTATGACTCATTTGTTTAATACTCTATTGTGGTAGTGACTCACAACGTATTGTAATAACTTTATCTTTACAGTTCAATTACAATTTTATGATTAATTTATTAGGCAATATTTTTACCAATTATTTGTTATTTGATAATGCCGTATCATTGGATTATATTCTGGGAAACTAATACCAGCTCTACGAACCATGACACAGCTCATTTTAGTTTATGTATTTTATTTGTTTTAACAATTGCATAAAGGAATGATTTATTACTTAACAATTTTTTTGTAAAATTAAAGTAGCAAGAGATTATGCAGTCCATTGTAAACAATAACTGATGTCCATGGACGCCTGTAAGCAAAAGAACTGGTTTCTTTTTGGGAATTCTACCTTAAGTCTATTGCAGATACATTACCATTCTGGAGCACTATGAACTCCCTGGTTGATCATCAGTTGACAGTACTGGTCTGACATTCTCACTCATGAAATATAAATGATTAATTTAATTTATCTGGGCCTAATTGTTTCTGTCTTTACCCTAAATGTCTCCATGATCTCTAAAACACTAGAAATATTTCATGGTAGTCCTGAGTGTAATTTGTATTCTCCATGGTTCGGTTTGGACATTCGTTTTTGCCAAGGTGTGGAATGAACTTCCTCCTGAGGTATTCCCGGAGCGTTATGACATGGGGCTCTTCAAAAAAGGTGCGAAAGGAACTCGCCTTCACAGCCGGCGATGCATTGGTGACTCCTCTGGTGTTGCAAAAGTCCATAGGCGACGGTGACTACTTTCCATCAGGTGGCCTGTCTGTCTTATTATTAGGTTTAAGTATAAAAAAAATGTATGTGACTAGTGTTAAATGATGTCTTATCCCAATGTTTCAGATCCATATGGAGGTAATCCCCCCCAATACCCACCACCGCAAAACCAGATATACCCCCAAATCTACAACCCAGCCAATGCTCCACCACCAGGCCAGCCAACTGTGACCGGATATCCTACAGGATTTACCCCACAACTTGGTTTCGCGTACCCATATCCTGGGCAGCCTCAACTAGGGCAACAAGCTCAACCAAGTCACCCAGCAGCTATGTCGTATCCAGGAATGCCAACAGCCCCATTGCCAAATGCTGCTGCTCCAAATTACGCCTACCCTGGCCATGTACCACCACCTACTTATACTCGTAAGTATTTTATATTTGTGTTTTTTTGTATCTTGAAGTAACTGTGTTACACATCCATTAGTAATTTTTAAAAGAAATCCATGATTTTCTTAATGAAATGTATATCTATATTTAGGATTGTCTATAGATCAATGTAAATAATTTCATTATATTTTATATGATTTTTCACTTTTGACTACTACTTTGACATTACCTACTAATTTAGTATGTTTTGTGTAAATAGTCTGGCAAATGTTGATAGTGGTATTCCCTTCGGTTTGACTGTGAAGACCACTACAACACCAATTTCTGCCCAAAAATTGTACCATTCAGCATTGCTGATCTACTTCGAAGGATGTGGAAGGGGAAACATACTTGTAAGGGATGTTCCTACTTAGTCTTCAAAAGGACATCAATGTATGTAATAATTTTTGGAGAGTAATAAGCGCGCTTGTGAAGATATTACCTATAAAGTATTTCAAGTCTCATCACTTTAATTTAAATATACACACAATACATGCCTTTGTTCATTTTACTTTAACAATTACAGCAGTTTCTCTTCACTTGGTCCCTCAGCGCTGAGAATCGTGACTTCTTTACTGGATGATAACTTTCCATTTGTTGCGGTCAGTGGCCTGGTGAATAGCCGCGCTAATAAAAATATTTATGTAAAATTTAAATCAGAGCTATTTTACTAAATATCTTGTTGAAATCATTATGCCTCTAATGTGTAGCACAAAATACCATACTCAGTGATGCTATTTCAATTAATGGCTTTAAATTATGTAAATAACACGGTAATTATGCGACAACACACATGACTTTGTTACTCATTATTTACATAAATGATGTACATGGGTCAAATCTTGAAACATTCTTATATCAACTTCCACTTAACTGAAAAATGTTACTAATATTATATTAACTTTGATAACATTAATAAAATGATCAGGTGATAGACAAAGTGAACTAAGTCATTCATTAAAATAAATTAATATGATTTTTTATAACTTATTTAAGTATATTTTTTCAGCTACAATTGAATGGATTCCGACAACACCCCAAAACGCTCATACGCTCTCTGACAGAGCTATAGTCGGGGGCTACGAGGGTCATGACGGCAGTCCTCTCTGGGTGATCAGAGCAAAATTCGGAAATGATGTCATTCCAGGAAAATTGGCTATTAAACACCGCTCTGCTTACGTACCATGGGGTGGGAAAGAAAATCCTGTCAGCAATATTGAGGTTTGTTTTGTTTTCACTCTTTTTTCGATGTTTATTAATATAGATATAGGTTAAAAAGTATAGACCTCTGGCTAGAAAGTTATAGGGGTTATTTGTATTCCATTTCATTAAATTAATCGACATGATTCGTTTCTACGTGAAAAAATCATTTGGGACAAATGTAAGATACCACTTTATACATAGAAAACAAGAAAATAATGTCAAGTAAATAAAATTATTGTAATGTTTTCAAATAAAATATTATAACGAAGGTTTTGTGGCAACTTGTTATTGTGTCATTATTTTCAAATATCGATTTCAAACATCATCACAGTCGCACCAAGCAGTACATTTAAAAAATCCATACAAAACTATAAATATATATGTATTTCCGCATCATTTATACTTTGTAATTATTGCACTTGTAATCTTATACAACTTGCATTTGTATTTATATATTTCACTATACACTACTAAAACTAAATTATACAATTCAAGAAAAATTAATAGCTTATAGAGAATCTAAAGCCATTCTTACAATAAATAAATGGCATTAAGTATTAACATGAGTTTTTCTCTATATTTTCAGGTATGCTGCGCAAGACCAGAGCAGGTTCGTTGGGTGCAAACCAAGGATAATAATATTCCACAAAATGCTATAGTTGGAGGTAACACCGCTTCAGGAGAACCACTGTTTGTTGGCAGAGCCAAAGAACAGGGGTCATTGACCCCTGGCAAGGTAAGATATACAAGTATTGCTTCATAACTTCTTACTGTTTACTGACAAATAACTGTGACTGATTCCAACTACTTTTTCTTACTTAAAATGCTTTTTTTAAGCTACTTATAGTGTATAGTATATATGTGTATAAATTGTCAAGTGGCCATCGCCACCCATTGCCACATGCAGATAAGAAAGTATTCCCTGTCTTTAGCCCCATGTGTTAGCAACACATTGATTTAGTTGGGACGTCTCGGATGAGTATGTTTCTCTTACCAAATCCTTCAGACCAGAACATAGCACCTATTTCTGCTTAATAACGCTACTGTTATTAGGCAGAAATAGGTGTGGCTGTAGTGAAACCGAAGAGTTCTACAACCTTTTACTGAGAAATATATCAGTAACTGAGTCCAATGAATGCCATTGTTTACTTGAAGCTGCTTATAGATGTCCTTAGGTTGTTATTGCACGAACAGAGTACAAACGTGTTTTAACTCTTTTTATTACACAAAATCGTTTCATCTAATGATAATAATTATCATGTTTTTATTTGTTTTTATGAAATTATAGTGGCTAACCATTGCAGTTTACCTGATGGCAACAGTGATGTTAACAAGTTATCGCTTCTTCCGATGGTCATCTGTAATCAACCCCAAACAACATTAAATTTCTTAATTCGATCACAGATACATTGGTGTTGAGTCTTTCCATGACCAATCGCAAACCCACTCATCACACCATAGTAGTGCTTGATACCGCTGCTAAAGACAAAAATATATAAAATCGGGGTTCAATGTACCTCGTAGGTTCAACTCGTACCTTTGCACTCGCATTTTATTACTATTTTGATCAAAAAAAAAATATCTTTCTCATTACAGGTACACCCGAGTCACAAAGTAATGTACATGTCCTTTGCTGGACAGGAAATCCCGCACAAAGTATATGAAATATTATGTTCAGCATAATGCAATTGTTTTTTTTTTTCATTTAAGCATTTTTAAAATGCTCTTTACTTTTTATTAAGTGTAAGGAATGTGTCAATTTAATGTTAAGAATGAAATCTCGTTAAATAAGACTGTTTGTAATGTTTGTTTAAAGAGCCAAAAATGATGTTACAAAGGCATAGATTTTGATAGAAATATGTTGTATTGAATCTTGTTTGGATATTACTATTTTTATAGGTTTTTGAATTATTAAAGTTATTTGATCGATCACAAAATTTTTAATTATACAATCCACTTAATAGTGCAGATAGTTGTTTTATTGGGGGTTTAAAGTGAAACTTCGAACACTGATTTGAAACTCAGTAAAACGAAAATGCGTGTTACGAAAGCAGTTAGCGCTACAACTAGATGGCGCTGTACCTCTTTCGGAATCACGCTAATGATTTTACTTCATAGCTTTTATAAGTTCACAAGTATGGTTTATGCGAAATAAGATGTCCGAATATGGGTTGCAGTGATTACTTAATTGATTTTTGTAATAGCATGTCATAGTACATTTATACCCAGAAATATTATATTATTATGATTAAGTTTCTTTTGAGCACACACTTTTGTGTTTTTGATACAGTTAGTAGATATTAGTCTGATGATATTAGTCAATAATTATAAACCACAATCACATTTCATAATTTTATTACAATGTTTAAAATTAGTAAGTACTTGTGCAATTCGATTATGATATTACATCATGAATGTCTTAAATGTTTTCTTAATATAACACAATCCATTATTTATTACAAATGAATGAAATAAGTGTAATATTTCACATATATAAATAAACCGTAAAAAGTTTCCTGTAAATCGTATACTTATAAATAAGCAAAAGAAATCACAATTTTCATTATTAGATTAGCTGTTCAACAATAGGCAATGAGCATAAAGTTTTAACATTACACAACGGAGATATAGATATGGAATCTCCATCCAAATCTCCGTATAGTCCGCGGACCTTCTTAGAACCTAATCTTATCCGCATTACTTCAAGTTACATAGGATTATAGACAATCTATTCATGAGAAAAATCTACAAATATCAGGAGGTTCTTTCGAACGCGGCCTGTCATTATCTCATGTAGATACAACTCGTGTAGCTAAAACGATTGCAAACCGCTAATTTAAAGTCATTGATGATTTTTATACCATCTAATTGTGTAAAATGTGTCAAAAAGGTAAGGGCTCATCACTTTGAAGTTTACATTGTCTGTAATCTAATTCTTAACTTAAAATAAATTCAGGAATTAAATGATTTGCATTGACCATAATGATAAATGATAATTTATATTTCGTTTTCAATTTCTCTTTATAATCCAACCATCGTTATTCACGACATCTATATATAAATAACTTTATTTAAGCTATATTTTTATTAATATATTATAAGATTATACATTTTTCATTCAGTCATGGATAATTTTGTAATTTTTATGTAATGTTAGCCAACAAACTTACATTCCACTTTCTGGTGAGTGACCACTGCCGTCCATGGACATATTTTACCGACCCAATTAGGACTAGGCCTAGTTGAGGTCGATCATATATTGCTCCTAGCTCAAGTGAAATGCCTCGTTTGAGTATCTTGTTTAAACCCGAAGACGCCGTACTGCAACGCTCGCAGGAAATTTGTTTGATGATTTGATATCGGAATTATACAAAGCCACGAAATTTCTCTAAAAATTTTAGCGAAAATCGTTCAATTTTTCAAAGTAGCTTGAAGCGAATGTTTCGTAGCCCTCGGTAAGGATGTGATACTTCGAATGCTAAAGCTAAAATGATAAATTTACGCTGCTATAAAAATCAGGTGGAGCTTTCGCAACATTACTATCGTTTATTCAATTATTATTTAGATTAAAATTATCTTAAGTACCTACTTAATTACCGTGTTAGGAAATAATGGACCTGAGTTTTCTATTAGATAATTACAATGATAGTTCATTTTATTCAGTATACTAGCGCCATCTAGCGTTTAGTTTTTACATTCACATTATTAAAATATAAAAGTCGCCGAATATCTTTTACAATTTAATAAATATGTGCCTAAATAATTTATGGGCCATTATTCGGTTGCATTGTAAGAAGTATTTTTACACTTATTAATAATTGTTATAATATAGATTTAAATAAATTAATTCCAATAAATTGGACATATAACAATTCAATATTATATACATATAAAAATTCCAATATTTAGTTACCTATCTACATATATCACATTACTTGGTTTTAATTTCTTTAATTCTCATCAATAATTCATAAATTCATTTCTTTATTTCAATGCAATGTTTAGTATCAAAGAGACGTAATAATACATGAATATGGTTTATTAGTGGTAACATGATACCATAGGACTTTCTTTAAATTAATATCGACCTTTCAGCGATTTATATAGTCATCGTAATTATTCATTTAATTTATGTCTACTTAGAATGTCGCCTACAAAACAGGTACATCGCTTTACAGTCCTCTTATATCTTAATAAAATTAAGTAGTAAGTTCAAATGATCTATCCTAGTAAACCTTACGAAATTAAGTAAATCTCACTGCTTATTAGTACAAATCATGCTCTCAGTGAAGCCCATTTCTATTTGTGATTGGTTTACATCGTCATTTTCTATTTTGTCGCATGGTTTCTCATCAATCTGAAACGCCTTATTTTCAACGCCAGTTTTTTCGTTAACAACTTCACTTTGTTTCTTTACGTCGACATTGTGTTTCTTATTAGCTAAATACAACCATCTGAAAGTAATTAAATAGGTATGAACAAAAAATAGTCGTATACTCTTGGTGTTTTGTCTTCTGAAATAATTTCTTGGTGAATTTCCTTATTTCAAGATCAAATTACAATAAAATAAATTTAAAAAGATATGGAAATTTAAAAAGATGTTTATAAAGTTAAATAAATACTAGGCAAGATTATTTTATATTTTTTTCTGTAAAGTTACCTACTTGATATACTGTATGCAAAAAGTATTAATAGGTCGTGAATGAATATTAAAATTAGGCAACTTTTATTTATAGGGACATTAACCCTTTAACCGCTAATGTCGCATTTATGGGACAAACATTTTCGGGTCCATGTCGCCTGAGTCGCATATGTACGACCAAATATCACAGGTCGTTTAATTTGCTTTTTTTTTAAATACGCTGTATTATATTGAAAAGATTAGTTAAATAGGTAACTAGTTGATTAAGCAATCATAAACAGTTTAAAACACTTTAGTATTTAAATTACAAATCCTAAAAATAATATGCAAAGTTAGATGAATTACGAGTATAAATTTAAGAAAATTGTATTGATATGATGCTAATGTCAAAATGCGACATGAGGGATGGGGCATATACCAAGATATATCGATACAAATATCAATATTAATCAAAATATAATTTTCTATTTTGAATAGAATTTAGAATTTTCTGCCAGTGCTATGCTTATAAACATAGTTTTATATCCAGGTTGGATAAATATTGGAATTGAAATTTATTACAACTTTGCATGTTTGTTGTTACCTGTTGTCGTTGCCGGGATAAAGATGAATTTACGTATTAAGTTATTACTTTTTATTGAGTAAAAGGAATGGCGAAGTTTATGTTTGGATTGATTTAATTGTGCACAAGGTAGTTAACAATAGTTGAAATACTAATTAATAAATCGTTCAAATCTTTAAAGACTCCTTGTTAAGGCGGGTAATCTAGTATAGATTACCCGCCTTAAACTGTTTTAATAGGGTTCCGTAGCTAAATGGCAAAATACGGAACCCTTATAGATTCGTTATGTCCGTCTGTCCATCCGTCCGTATGTCACAGCGATTTTTTTCCGAAACTATTAGTCCTACA